>QVOB01007853.1:0-20379 GCA_014839585.1 Pseudomyrmex concolor | reverse complement strand
TCAGGTCCGTATAGACCACAACGTTACATTTTTGATCAGGGCGCTGTCAGGCTGCCTGAAAAAAACCTGATTAGGCGACAGGGCAAAACTTAGCGCGCCCCTCTTAAGGCCGTATTTTATTTTCTACTCGGGATGTACAAGATTTCATCAACACGATATTGACTTGATCAGTTACCATGGCAGATGTCACTTTTTCCGGTTCATCGATCGTTGTTTCCGGACGCGAAATGTTTACTTTTCCACGGAAATTTCCCCTGTGTTCTCCGTGCAACTCTGACAAGGCAAACGCGCACAAGAGAAAACGAGGCGCGTGTTGCGCGGCAATAGGGACACGTGTGATAAGGCTCGAAAACGCGCTCGTAAATCGCGTCCGTGGGCGCTGATAACGAGGCGCATTCGCGTGACCTTCTCCGCGCTCGCTCGCGCTTTAAAATCCGCTCTGAGACCGCTTTTAGAACTGGCGACTGATAACGAGCGCGCGCGCTCGATCGGTTGCTGCCCCGCCGCTACCGCCGTCGTTGCAGAGCCACAAATTGCGCCATTCACGTCTCAATAGCCGACCTTCACCCCGTACATTTAGCATCTACATACGATATGTATACGTCGGCCATGCGGCGCATATCGGTCGCTTCACTGCAGGCTATCACACGAACCGGGTGACTCACTTCGCCTGAGCGAGCGCGTCGCGACGACTATGACGCTATAGTAATTCGAGAGCAATGTGCTGTGTGTACGATATCCTTGAATCGACGAAACGCGACTCGCAATACTTTCGTTTCTAAAGACAAATTTTCCTCATTTATAACAAAGTAAATTAACAAAGAAATCTTCGATATTCCAATATGCCTACTTTTGTTGAGAATTCTTTTTTTAATAGAAATTTCTATTTTAACAATATTAACAATTTTTTTAAATACGCTTGTGCGTCATAAACATTTCAACTTGTAGAAATGTAATTTTTTATAAGATGTAGAGATATTCTATTTTTGATACTTTTAATTTTGAGATAGTTATTTAGATTAGGAGCTTTCTCATCGATTTTAATGAGCTTCAAATATGTTGTTAAGGACGTTATTCTGAACAACTTTTTCCTGTACATGTTACCGCCGCTCGGCCTTAGTTTCCGAGATATTCGCAAAAAAATTTCACAAATGAATTCTTTGTTTTCCAACACCGTGTCGATTTTTGAAGTAAATATGTTGTTTGTATGACACGTGTAGGCAGAGGGGAGGCTTTGCCTTCCCGCAGAGCGAAGTCCCCACTTTACCTACACGCTTACAACATTATTTGCCGACTTCTTGTTTAAAACATATAATCGCCGCTCGGCCTTAGTTTCCGAGATATTCGCAAAAAACTTCAGGTAAATTTATGGTACGATTATACTTCATTCTGATCTATTAAGATCTTTGATGCTAATAAATGATATCTTATACACAAATTTAGTAAAGTTAAGCGTACACAGACACCTTGTGTATGCGTAGAAACAGTGTGTTTCGCCTCCTCCCCCTACGGGAGGACTCCACTATCCAAAAAACTAGACACATTGGTTTGAATTGAACCTCGCTTTGCGTTGAAAGTTACTTTCTACATAAAGCGAGATTCAATCCAAACCTATGTGTCTAGTTTTTTGGATAGTGGAGATTTTCCGTAGGAAGAGCAGAACTGTTTCTACCCATACACAAAGGATCCCTGTGTACGCTTAACTTTACGCTTAAATTTGTGTATAAGACATCATTTATTAGCATCAAAGATCTTAATAGACCAGAATGAAGTACATATAATCGTACCATAAATTTACCTAAAGTTTTTTTGCGAATATTTCGGAAACTAAAGCCGAGCGGCGGTAACATATATAGGGAAAAGTTGTTCAGAATAACGTTTTTAACAACATATTTGAAGCTCATTAAAATCGGTGAAAAAGCCACTAATCTAAATAATTACCATCGTTTGTTTCACAATCGGTATAAAGCATAATACATATTTTATGTTTTCGGTAAGTTAAGATCAAATCTTGAAGATTTAAGCCGTTGTGTAACACTATTGTGCTAATTATTATTTGTAGGATAGTCCGTCTCGTTTAGATAAGTACTTATGTTTTAATTCACAGCGCTCTAACACTTAGAAGTAAAGTAAAATAAAACGAGTGCTAATTAGCACAGATCGCGTATCACTCGCAAAAGCTACAACTTGTTTCGATCCTCTTCAATGCACACAATATTCTTAGTCCATGTATATAGTACATGTATATATTCGTTACATATAATTATATATAGTCGAAATAACACTTGAATTGATTGCATATAATAAATTATCTATAAAGGATATCGATATCTACTAAAAATATACGTACAAGAGCTGTTACGTGATGCCCAACACTGGGCTTGAGTCCCCTGGATAATGGCCGTTACCGACATCATCGGTTTCTCCTTTTTCATCATCTTGCTTGGCTGCTTGCCCGTTTTACTTTCACTCGACACTGTGGATCGATTTATTTTGCCGACTATTTTATTTCACGCACTTCCTCACACACTCCCGAGGCACGTCACCTCGTAAACTTTGTTCTCCTGTTATTTTTCGATTTTTTAAACGTAATTCCCGCCACGTCCTCGTCGTGTCATCTTGCGCAAAAGTCTTTCCGTTCTACTTTGTCCTTTCTCTCTCTTTTTTCCTCGCACAAATTAAAAACCTCGTCTCTTTTGGTATTGATTTGGTATGGTTGCTCACTGCACTTCTTTGGTTCGTTCGTGATCGATCGCGCGACCAGTTACTTAGCTACTCTACAGCAGAAACAAGAATGGTTTCAGGGAAGTGGGAAGGGATACATCGTCGGACACGAACCGATAAACATCCTTCACCGAATCATACAGCGACCTTGAATCCCACAGCATTCGCTGACAAGCGAGACTCATATTCCCTTCTAATGAAGGGCTTATTGTAGCCACAACGCATTAAGTCGCAATTATTGTTTCGAGCAAAAGTTTTGCATAATTCTTAATCAGTATAATCTCAAATTTTTATTTCACAAATAAAAAAAATCTATAATTACATTTTATATATGTGGTTATGTGAAATTGTGTGTGTGTGTAAATGCTTGTCTAAACTGAATAACACTTGAAAAAAGAAATGAAAATAAAACGTCAACAAATCCATTAAATCTGAAAGCAATTATACAAAAATACTTTACATCATGTTTACGAAGCTTTAATCATAAATGCGTATAACAAGTTATTTTTTGCGAACTCGCTGATGAGAAAGTAATGAATATTCAGACGACATATTTAACAGTTTTCTTTATGTGTTAGCGGGCTTATTTATGATTCTGATTATATACACGAATGCGCAACGTTATCATCTCATCATTTTATCATCAATCAAACAATTCTATTGTCACAGCGCAATTTCCAGGTTAATCGTCGCAAAATTCAATCGTAAGACGCGTAAAATCGCAACTAACATATCTTCCGTAAACATGATATTTCATTTTTATCTTTTATCAGGTTCTGCAATAAATAATCCACAATATGCGACTTGCATTTTTCTTGCTAATATAAAGATAATCCGACAAGGTCGAAACGTCGACGCGCAAAAGTCGACGGATGTAATTTTGCTGCACTTTTTACAGCAGATATAATGAAACGAGGATCCCGACGGGATTCGAAAAGCATCACCTTAAGTGTGCCAGAGGCATGACGCGTGCAATTAGTCACGGGTGTAAGCAACGCTTTAATTCCTATCGCGATCCGAATTGCGAAATGTCCGAGCGTGGCCGACGTATGTCTTGCTTCTCGATCAAAGAGAGATACACATACTTTCGTCGTTCTCGTCAAATTATCTTGTCACTGACGAGTGGATCGAACGGCGATGACGGAGATAGAAGAAGAGAACCGAAGTTAAGAGACGAACACGCAGCATTATTCGCTACCAATTGAATTGAATAATGTACTTGGTACACAGCTGTCTGATCGACTTGAAACGTCGCTAATATATATGTACATACTTCACATGTAGGTACGATCAAACCATGTTAAAATCCTGTTCCGAATTTAGTCGTGCTCGAGTGATACCTCGTACAAGTTGAATGTATTCGACTGGCTCGATATATATCGAGACGAGCAAAAAGTGCGATATATACATATATATGAACACACTTTAATGAAACCGGTGAATCAGACAGTCCGTCGTGGAGCAGACAGTCATATTTTACGCTTTTTGCGTGTTGGAAAAGTACGCGAGGATAAAGCTCGTCCCGAAGAACGAAAGAAGGTGTTGCTTTCGCGAAGGTCGCCGCCGGTCGAGAAGCGTCAGGAGTGGGTGGCTAGAAAGAGAGAAAACACAGACGCGCTTCTCTCGGGAATCCTTTCCATTCCCCAGCGTCTCCTGCGGGATATCGGGAATAGACGCGAAGACGAATGTGCTGACTCGATCCCGCACGCTCAAGGAAAAAAAAGCGGCTGTTGAAGAAATTCGCAAAAAGTGCGCGGCGTGTTAGGTTATTTTTCTCGAATACCGTCATTTTCGTTCGCAAGGTGAGAGATAATGCGAAGTGGGATACTCGACATAAATCTCGCTTTTTTCGATAATAATTTATTTTGCTCTTCTTTCGCGATTGTGAAAGACAAAAATAATCCAGACAGAGAGAAATGTGAGATTCTCCACGTGAAATCAAAGACTTCAAAAAAATGTCTACGCGCGCACGAGCGATTGTTATTTATTCCCAAAATTCTTGATTATGCACGATGAACAAAACCGCTCCATCAATAATCAAAATAAAATTGCCACGTGTAGTACTCGGAATTCTTAAGTTATTGTAAAGCGATATTTGCGTCCTGCAAGAGATCGCATCATAAGATTATAAAAAAACATCGGCGGTTTGATTTCCTCAGGCTAGACGACGGAAGACGCTCTTCTTCGACAACGAGCCGGGTCTCTAAAAATATTTATCGCCAGCTTTTATGCAGTTTCTCGCGATCTCTAAAACCGGCGACAAACCGACTCGCACGCATGCGTTTATGACCTTGACCACATACGCACGTAGGAAATGCAATTGCTTTTTCTCTCTATCGACATCGCACACGAACTCATACAACAGAGTATAAAGAGACCTGAGACATGCCGTGGACTTACGTAATGCACAGGCAATTGCAACAAAATACACATGTGCGGACGATATGCAGCGCTGCTGGAGCGCAGGTTTGATTGCACTTTGTGCGATATGTCGTAGAATCAATTTGATAAGCAAACATATCTGGAAATGATTAGATCAACTTTACCATAAATGATCAACTTTAGCATAAACTCTCAGTAATGTTTTCAATCGAATTCATATTTTCTGATTCTTCGGATTAAAAACCGAGATCCTTTAATTGAATTCTCAAACTAGTTTGTTCTGCATTGTTTGAACGATTATTCTTAATCTTAGATGAATCACGAAACTGTGAACTTTCGCAACCGAATACTAATGCTGAGGTTGAAGTTCAAGGTTAACGGCAAAGACTACGTTTGGGTAGAATGCTATAGCGAAAAGGCAGATCGATATGTACCGAGTATTGTACAAAGTCACAGAAAGTCGCGCGCAGTCTGAATTATACAATAAACAAGAATATCTATTAAACTGTGAGACATTTTTCAATATAACATTTAAGATATTTGTTCAAAAAGTACAAGTAAAGAAATTACTTAACTCACGAGAGATTATATCAAAACACAGTACCTCAATTGCTCTTATTATAATCCGTCGCACTTAACTTTTCGTAGATATACCTCAAAAATGACAACTAGTTAGACAAACTGGGTCTGTGAGACCCACACGACTTTAAAATCAAATATTTACGCAAAAAATAAATGTTTTTTCAATTTTGTTTTTTTAAATCGAAAGTTTGAATGATTCTGCATCGATAAAAAAAATTGAAAATCTCTAGTCTTTGAAGATATATATAAGATAATAAGCGTTTAGTAAAAAAAAGAACTAATTTTTATTAGAGACGCCGATGCACAATTTTTTAGTGGATTTAAAAAACCAATATAGGTTCGCGAAGAGTTGATTATCACATAACACTATTTCCGCGCTAGAATTTATATAAAGAATTTATATATATTATAAAAAGTTCACAACTTTAAATAATGCTTAGGATTCAAGCTCGTAGATAAATCATTTTCGACATTTACGAATATTTAATCGCCAAACATACATAGAGATAGATAATATCACAGATAATAGATATCCTTGTACATTTATGTGTAGCGATTATTTTTCCGAGTATTAAATAATGCGAAATATTATAGAGATAACCGATACGACTTTTCGCGTCATAATTGCAGAAAGAGTGACGTATTATACGCGTTATCAATTGAAGCAATATATTCTCGAAGTCTGGTGATATGCTGACGTAATTAAAAGGTAGGGATAATCAATAACGTTATTACAAAGAGGGCGAGCAAGTGAACGAGCAAGAGACGTGTATAGTATCATGTGAAACCATCAATCAGCAACGTTAATTCTAAGTATCCTGCGCAATAAACATGGAATTATATTAATGAGAAATGCGTTTTTTTAAGCTTTGCAGAATGTCCAATGCTTCGGCTAATTCTAGATTCTAATATCTTGCACAGGTCAGCGACAAAAATATGTTGTCATTATAAACAAAGAACCATCTACATCTTATGCATAACGCTCAAGAAACATCTCTCTTATGCTGTCAATAAAAAACAGAATTAATTACTCGATTGAGTAAGTGTATATAATATATATAGTATATATGTACACACATTTATGTATGTATGTATATATACGTACACACACACACACATAAAACACAAAATCAATTTTATATTATGATTATAAAACACTTGAAACATTTAAAATAATTGAGCGTTTATTACACGTTTTTATATTCATTTTTTATATTTGTTTTTTATTCTCTTATTTATACGTTTTTATATTCATGTTATATCACCTTGCAAAACGCACATATACATTTAACAATTTCATAAAATTGAACCGCGCAATCAATGCCTCGTTTTCACATGACAGTGTGTAGTTAAACAATTGTCAGTGCACAAATTATCACGAACAAATATTGGAAAATGATATTCTGGTCGCTGGACAGAACGATGTTTATGTCGAGAAATCAGAGTTTGATGTTCGTGACATAAATGAACTGCCACTAAATGTGATAGTTTTTCTTTCAAAATTGCAATAAAATTTATCTAAATTTTTACGACACGATGTAAATATTCGTCGCGACAAAATTTTTCTACCGAAAAATAGGTCGAATTCTCAATTACAACAAGAGATTTTCTTTGATATTTTCTTTGAAAAAGAAAATATTGTTACAGCGATCTTTCCTTTCGATAAAAAAAAAAGAATAGAACGACGAAGTAACGAGGTTATCAATTGCATCGTAGTTCAATTTTTTGCAACACAATGGAAACTACATATAGGTATATGTTTTCAATGCGGTTTGTCCGCTGAAAACGAGACGGCTATTATTGTAATCGCGTTGGTGATCACAGTCGTAAGTCATTTGAACGCGAAACGCACGGACGTAAGTCACAGTTGCAGAACGCTGAATGCAGTATCGCGCACTATTATGGACGTAAATGTCATGACATTTGGGGTCGCACCGATGCTACGTGAAAATAAGGTTTAGTACTAGGCAGAGGCGATTTGTGCGGTGGTCCGGCGGCTTTATGTGTGCAGCATGCGCGCTGAATGTCATCTCGGAACATTGATTTTCCATAATAAGAGCCAGTTTGCTGTCCGCGGGACAGCTTATTGAATTTTGAACAATTGCAGTATCTATATATAATAACGTTCGCAGGAGACACGTGCGACAGACTACGATGCGCAGAGAGAAATCATCAGGCTAGCTGACGCAGGTTCAAGTATAATGCAAAACCTCGCGCGAGCACATACGCATGCATACGCTTGACGACATTCGTAAAAATAATCGAGAAGAAAAAGTAAAGATCATAATGGCATCCATTACGAATTCTTTAATATGTTTCTCAAATAGTCGAATTTTATCTCATGTTAGTCCAACATCCGTTAATTTGCTTTCGAGCAATGCAACTTCCTTCTATCGGAATCAACTGATATTGCGGTACATATTATGTCGAGTTTCTATAAACTAGACAGTATTATACAATTAATTTTTAAATTGTTTTACTTCTTTTCAAAAATTTATTACAATTTGAATTGATACTTTTTCAGCTTACAGTTTCTCTAAAATATCACGAACGAATTTGATAGCATGCTGAATCAAATAGAGAGATTAAATTCATGAATCGGAATTCAATGTAATGCGCGAAAAAAAAGCAAACGCGCGCTCGCGAAAACGAGGCGTCGAACAAAGTATAAAATTTCACGCAGCACGTGCGTTCAACAGCGCGCGCGACAGACGACACAATACGCAGGCTGGCTAGAGAAGTCATTGCGCTGTCGTTACTGCACGGGTTCAAGTATAGCACGTGACGACACACTGGCTAAGATCACCGGAGGCGCGCGCTTAAAGCGCGTCGAGACTGGCCGACTTGCGTTTCTGGCTGATGCAGCAATGCTTTTTTGGCGCGGCACAAAATATCGCGCATACACGCGCGAGACTAATAACAAGATCCGATGCGTGAAATGCGCACGATGTGATAAATGATTATTATCAGCGACAGATTGAGAACAAGTCGTTAAATAAGCTGCGTTTATCTTTAGAAAAATAAATAAAAAAATAAATTTCTATAAAAAAAGTTTAGTTTTTGCTGAAAGACGTTTTCTCTTTGCGTACACTTGCCCTCCGCGAGATACGCCGAAGAAATCGTCGCTATTTTCGCGTCCATCGACCGATCGCTTCGCCCGTTAAATTTAGTCACGAGATTATTTCGAGATTACTTCCGCGTGACGATCCAACCGCGTCGATCGCGAGATCGTTAAGAGTCGTACATTGCGTCTCATTAAGCCGTTCCATTGCGACCCAGGCAAGGCCAGCGTACTCAGCTGAAGCCACCGTTTATCGATCTCTCGCGACGCCGAGGGTATCGGGCGGCCACCGCCACTACTTCCACCACCACCTATGCTGTCGCCACCGAAACGCAGCTTTCGCACGATTGCCCGCGAAGGTCGCGAAAAGGCTTTCGAAGGACACGACCTGGGGTGCACTTTCACAGCGGATGCTGCACTCTCGGTCGTATGTAAACACGCGCCACCAACTCAACCAGCAAGCGATGCATGGAAACCAATTGGCACACTGGCGGCTTGGCGCGTTATCGATCGCAGTATGACGACGCCTCGTATTTCGATAATCATATCGTGCAGACACCCGCCATCGACAACCCTTTCAATGCGAATTAGATGTACACGCGAAAAGACATATGAATTTGATCTTTTAAACTACTTTGGCAAATAGGAAGCAAGCGGCGTTTCAAGTTAGTAAAATGAAGAGTGTAATGCTCTTTTTAATAAAAATCCAGTTAATGAAAAAAACCGATTTCTACGTTTCGCACGTCGAGTTTCTGTTTTCTTTTCTTATTTCGCACCTGACCTTGAATAAGCGTTCATATATCGACACTAAGAATAGAGTTAAAAATTTATAATGTTTCGAACTTTTGTGAAATTTAAGAATATAGAAAGAAAGATTTGTGCGTAATTTTTGCTGAATCCTGCACTTGACAATGTAAAATTGCAATTTTTCTAAATACATTATAATGTATATACAAAGAAATGAATGAATATAAAGAAATGAATAAAAATAAAGTGCGATAAAATTCACAAAATGTGAGCAATTTAGTAGAAAAAAGTAAAAATTTATTTTTTAGCACTAAAAAAAACACTATTTACGTACTTAAACTTAAAATTAAATACTTTAAGACGTTATATCATTTAATATTAAGTATTATAATATTAAGTATTAAAATATTAAACATCAAAACTTTACTTTTTTTGAATATTTATATACCAATGTAACTACTACTATTAAAATATATGAGTAAAATTTTGTGTCAATAATTGATTTATGTCATCTCACTAGATTCTTTAGAGTGCAACAGTAAAAGAGTGCAATAGTAAAGAGTTAACCAACTTAACGAGAAACTTTCGCCTTGCAGCGTGCATTCGCGTCGCGTCGTCAGCGACAAAAATAAGCAACACGAAATGTGCAACGTCCAAGCGAGCTGCTCGCTCGCAGCCAGCACGAGATTTGGCAGTACCTATACTATAAACTGACTAGCTCGGAATACGCGGGAGTCTCGTGATCAAATCACACGCCTCCACGCATCTCATCTTGTCTCACGCTCGTGGAGTAACAACAAATTACATTCGCTGCAACGAGAACTGACCTTCTCGAATTTCGAAATCGAGCGAGTGCGCGTTCTGACGAGGATTACATTTTGGCCAACAATTTCCATACCACTGCGTTTCCATAACACACACAAACGCACGCACGCATGAACTTCTCTCTAATCCTACGCCAGCAACACCTGAAGCTCCCTCCGTCGTAATTCTCTCACGCGAACATCTCGCTGTTCCAGTCTCGCGTTTCTTTCCCACTCGCACGGCTCCTCGCTTCGCCACCGCTGCACCGCGCCGCACAAACGAGAAAGTAATGTGTCGCTACACACTGGATGATGTACTCGGAGAAGTGAAAGGGGAAGAGAACGGAGAGAGAGAGAGAGAGAGAGAGAAAAAAGAATCTCCGTGACACAGACGCGCGACCCGGTCACCAAAGCAAAGTCAGAACAAAAAGAGGAAACAAGAAAGAGAAAGAGACACGCACTCTGAAACGAATGAAGTAAAGTAAAAGAGAGAACGGCAGAGGTTTAGGAAAGAGAAAGAGAATGAGAAAGATGAGAGTAAAGTGTGGTTACACACGGAGTACAGAGGGAGAACCGATAACTCTCACGCGTACTCTAGAGCGACCCGATTCACCGACTGACTGACTCAATGACTGACTGACTGACTGACTGACTCGGAGATGCACGGCGCTAAAGGCGACTGAGTGCCAGCCGGCCGGTCTGGCTCTCGTTGCATGTGAACGTGCAGTCTCGGAGCGGGAAAGGAGGGGAAGGGCGGACGGCAGCGGAGGATGATCAGGCGGCGACAAGGGGAGGGAAAGGGAATCGGCGGTGGGGACGTGCGGGAGAAGACGAAGAGACGGCGCGCGGAGAACGCGCTGGGAGGAATCTGCGAGCGAAAAAATTAGGCGGGGAGAGAAATAGAGGGATCAAGAGGGAAGGAGTGCAACAAAGTCTCGCCCGGCTAACGCTCCTCTCTTCCACTTGCACTTTTGTTACGCGCGACGTGAAGAGAGGAAAACGGGGAGAAGAGACGGGACGATCGGTCGGTCGGTCGTCTTTCGACGGGCAATCTCGGCAGCTGCAGGATTTTTATCGATAATTATAATATATGAGGATCTCGCGTGGTAGTTCGTGCACGCGCATTTATCACGGAAGCTGATCCTGAACGACGGAAAACGCGATCGAACAAAATTGCGATTAAAGAAAAAAGAAAAACAATTTTATAATATATTTACAAATAAATTTAAAGAAATTGAGAATGTTTATAATAAAGTAATAAAGTTATTGCGCGTTGTAAAGATGCGCACAGATTTCGCAGAACTTGCCATGTGTATTGATCACGCGAAGAAAATAATTTCTATTATGCAAGACGGATATCTCATTCTCTTCGCTAACCGCAGAGCAATTTTGAGAGCATCGACGTCGAAGGCGAAACTACCGGATCTTTTTTTTTTACTACCGCAAATGCACGCGACTTATTAGATACACGACCACAATAGTTATTTTTCTGACTGCGGCAGACGGGCTTATATTGAGTACAATTTTGCACAAAGAATTTCCAGCTGACAACATAAGAAAACGGAAGTTATAGCGTAAGAGAGTCCAGCGAAACTCAGCCTCTTGTGATCTTAGGTGAAAAATCTGCAAGCAGATTTATGAACAAAATCATTTTTCGGACACGTAATACTTGCCAGTCGTCGCAAATCGATGAAAACATGCACCTCGACGACAATGACGACAACGTTGACGGCGGCAACGATAATAGAAACAACTTTACTGTACGAGATCTTGCCAAGTGAATTTCATGTCCTGCGTCATTGGATAGAAGAAGATAAAAGAACTAAAAAGAATTTGACAGACTAAGAGAAAAAGAAAGATCACTAGATAATGTGAGAGAAAGAGAGAAAAAGACATATATATACAACGAAACAAGCGAAAAGAAGCCACCGATAGAGCTTGCGCCGCCACTGTGGAGCTTAGGAGTCAAGTTCTAGTGCACGGCCGAAACGGGAGAGTCGACCGCTTCCCCTTCACGGCTTCCGTTGTGCCTCCCACTCAGCTCAGTCGGCGGACCGGAGTAGTGGAAACACTTGCGATAGTGGGGGGAAAAGTTGGGGAAGGACGCCAGGGGCGGTCGGGCGAGCGCCCCTGCACGGCAAGTGAGCTGTGCAACGTCGATATGCGCCAGCGCCGCAAGAGAGAGACCTTTCTTGTATGGGGATTCTACCAGGTGTGACCGAAATTTGCGCGTTCGCTAAAGCGAGCGTGCGGATAATAGGGAATCCGATAAGAGCGCGCGGGCGAGCAACGCGATCGACTGTATGTGTATACGCGTGCGTGCGTACATACGTGTGAAAGGATGTTCGATCGGAGCAAAGGTTTTTGCGCTCCAAACGACAGTAGACCGTAAGCATGGCAAACGCGAACGCACGAATAAAACATCGCGAAGTTTGAAATCGAATCGATCGATTTATGTTATCAAACATGAAACCTGCATTCGAATGAAAGCGGCATTACAGGTTTTTATTTAATTGGGAAAGCAAAATGGGTATTCTTATATACGTGATGCAAATCTAGCATCCTATATGGATTTAAGAATTGAAAAATTTCAATTCTTCAAAAATAATGTGTAAGAATTTACACTCTTAAAAATATAAATATATTTAATATATTTATTCGCAAAACATACCGGCCCAGTGGTCTTGCGGCCTGAGTGCGAGAGGCTGCGAGTAGGAGGTCCCGAGTTCGAATTCACACCGTCGGATTTTTCCGGGCCGGTCTCTTTCAAGTCAAGTTTATCGATTGAAAAGCGAACTGAATCGAGCCTCCGAATCGGCTTGAATGGATCGTGAATATAGAAGTGGAATGTTGAAAAATATTGTAACCCTGAGGGGAATCAATTAAACTTCCTTATTCGCAGAACATTCAGCGATCGGCTCTTATCACCTGTGAAATTTCATTACTAGTTTTAAACTGTACGAGCCTTCAATTTCTTAATTCGTTAAGGTTATTATATATTGTTGCAAATCTGAATAATCTGAATGAGAATAACGATTCAAGTATTAGATCGGTCGATATGAGTGCACCTTACTCGACAAATCCAAAAGTCGTGAACTCTCGTTTAATTTGCGCTTCGTCATAGCATACTTAAATCTTGTTATATAATTGTTTGTATAGCATTTAGATATGCTTTATAACTTGTGATGAGCAATACACCGAGATAGATATGTATATACGGGTACTACAATATTTGCGCAGTACAAGACGGACGTGATGCGAAAATTATGGTAACAGACAAAAAGTTTCAAGATCATCACACCGACCAGTTACGAAATGTTATTTTATCAGTGAATTAGTCGGAAGTAGGATGCGGGTATCGCACCTACGAAACATTAGTATTGCGTGTGTTTTATGTGGGCTCAGAATGATTCAAAATAATTGCGTCATTTCTTTTAATTTTTAGACAAAAAATTAAATTGTATCGAGTTGAATATGTGTAAGATACAGTTTTCATGCTTTCGATCTTACATACTTTAACTATACTATAAAGAAAATGATTATAAATAACTGTTTTTTTCTTAATACAACCACACATTGTTCCATAAATACAGTCATTTAACTTATGTATACAGCTAATTGTAAACTCTGTATATAAATAATTTTTATAAAAAAAATTATCAGACATTTATTCTTTAACAAACACATCTTTCTTCGTAGAAAAATCTTAGTAAAACTAATTTTTAAAATATAAATTTCACTATCTCTCTCCTTAACCGGTCATTTTTTTCAAAATGTAATTTTATATTTTTTTCAACAGTTTGTACGATTCTCAAATAATCAATAATCAGAAAGTGTGTTGTTTCAGTCATCATGTTTATGCTAATTGCATCTTTTACAATTCCAATGTGCCCGACCGTTTACGAAAGCTCAACAGGATAAGTAGTCCGTTCGCGTCATTTGTTTTTTTTGTGCAAAAAATATTTTTATGTGCCTTTGAATACAAAGAATTCGCAGATGGACCGCGTTGTGCGGCAAGCAACCTGTACCGCATCTGTTTCGATACTATCGATAGGTTCGCCATAGCAACATCCTAGGCACGCCCGTTGTCCTCGCGCAAGAGAAAGAGAGAAAGAAAGATGGAGAGAATGAGAAAGAGAGGAAGGAGAAGGAAAGAGAGGAAGGAGCGGAAAAGAGAGAGAGAGAGAGAGAGAGAGAGAGAGAGAGAGAGAGAGAGAGTTCGGTTTTAAGGAAGCACCGAAGCTGGTGCAACGCGCTCGACAGAAACCTGTATTCGCCGGCCGACGACCAGTTATCTACGTATTTGCATAAAAAATAGTTCGGCGAACCACTGCGGTATGCAGGAAATTCAAATAACTCGCCATTTTAAAATGGTATATTCGAAACAAAGTTGAAAGTACTTGCAGTCATAAGAAGTTTACAAAGACTTAATGTTCAGTATTTAAAAATAATGTAAGACCTATGAATTATCGAGATAAGTAAAAAAAATATTAATTAAAAAACAAATTAGCATTAAATAATCTTAAGCATAACATTAAATATTCGTAACTTTTCTAACATAAGATGTGCGAAGCAAAAACTGTTTACGACGGCCGATTTGATGCAAAACAAGTGTATGTTATGATACTCCGAAGGCACGTTAAACTGCGAAGGGTTGAGGAAGTTGGTTCGTTTTTGCATCGCCGATATGGCAGGCCAGTGTGCCTTTGGCCCATATGCTGGCGAACCAGTCGACCAGCCAACCGCACCACGACACGTTTCTACTCCACGGCCATCACGCGAGGAAACGCATCACATCCCGGCGTTTGCCCGCCACCACCACACCGCCGCTGCTTGCTACCACTACTACGACGTACGTATAGTCTAGACCTGTGCACGTTTGTGCACGTGCAGCAGGTCTTCTGCGAGTGGTTGTCAAGGTTAGCCACCTACTCGCTTGCCGCTGTAGGCTTGTGCACTTCTCCGGTGCATGCGCGCGCGAGCCGTCTTTCCAGCTTTAAAGTTTATTACATGTTCCCGAGGAACACATCGAAGGCTCTGTCGCCGTCGTCATATGACTTTATAAAGGCAGTCTTATTGCGCGCGCGAACGCGAGATTGCGCCAGAACGTGTACATATATGCGTGTACACCAACCAACGGTGGCAATAGCACAGAGTTGTTCCGCGTGCGTCGACCTTGTTTTTACGAAATTCTGGGTCGCTGTCTCTGCGTCGAGGCCACGGCACGGCGCGGATCGGACGGAGACTCTTATCTACGATATGCAACATTACACACACTCGTTATCAGCGAGAAGAAATGTTAATACTCAAGTAGAAGGTCAAAGCAATCTTTGCTTTATAATCGTCATCTAATTTTGGCATTGTTCCGATATAACCGGTTGTAATGCCTTTTGTCGAACGTTTCTCAGAAAATCTTCACGTTTACTTTTTTTAAACAAAAAACTTTTAGAAAAACTTTTTGAATTAAGTTTGCGTGTATATTACGGGAAAGGCCAAATTTTAGATATTTGCAAATTAATTTTATTAATTTTAAGGAAAAAATTAACAAAATCCTCCGTTTAAATGTTTACAAATGTTTGCGTCGCAATCATAAGGCAATTTAAACTAACGAACTTTTCGTCATCGTCTTCAACAACATGTGTGATTTTTGGGAACGCGCGGGCAGATAGACACATGCACGCATAGTTCGGGCATTGCTGGTTTTTTTGCGAAGCGCAGCAGTAAAGTAGAGAAAAAAGAGAGGAGATGAGAAAAAGTTTTATATATATAACTGGACTCTCCGATATTCCGTTTTACATTCTGGTTTTCACCAACGTTGTCGTTTGTTCGTCGTCGTATATGCGGCTTCTATGCGGCCCCTAGAAAGCAAGAACAAAAGCGAAATCCGGGAATTTCGAACAACCGGACGACAAAGTCCGACGTCCTGAATGCATCTTGCGATGTAACTGCATATATAGAGTCTTCCCTTTTATGCACTCCGCTATTCTGGTCAATATTTAAATGACACGCGCTCTTTTTCCGCACTAATCGCAACAATGAGTTACTCAGGTATTGAATATCAAGTCGGTTTGGATCATCGAGCTTGTTTCGTTCCGGTCCGCTCCGTTTTCTCATCGACGTCCGACGATAACTCACGCATTATGATATACGCGTCTCTCGCGTCTCGCGAAGTCTCGCTGTAAAATGCATAAACATGTTTTCACGTGTTTCTGATGAAGCGTTCAAGCTGCTTAGAAACGCGTTACAGAAAAGATACACATGGTCACAGAAGCTGCCAAGATGAAACCAATGTCATTTTACATGCGATTTTTCTCTCTCGTGTTTTTTCTCACGCAAATAAGTTTTAAGTCGATTTTTCACACAAAGAAGTCTTGAGACAAAATATTTAAAATCCAATACTCTTTTTCAGATAAAGTTTGCAAACCTTAGAGCGAGAAGATTTTGTGTTTAGCAAAAACCTGTAACGTCGCGTAGGTAATGAACTGCGGCAGACGTTACTGATAGCGCATTGTGCTATTTTCGCTTCGAAAATTTGCTTGAAGATTCGTCCGTCGAGTGAAGATTTTTCGCTCCACTTTTTATTCGGCAGATTTAAACTTCCTGCATTTATGTATATCGCGTCCCGTCCATCCGTCCGTCGTATGCTCGGCCCAATACAAAAGTAATGCACGACCGCCGCCACTCTGAATCGCGAAACTACCGAAACGTTACTCGAGGCGACGAAGATGAAGACGACGACGACGACGAACGAAAAAGAGAGAAAGAAAGAAGAGAGAAAGGCGAATTTGCAGTAAAGGAGAAGCAGCTGTTACGTCTGGTCTCACCCGGCACAATGCAAAATTCGGCCTGTAATTCTAAAGCGGTTCGCCAATCAGCCGCGTCATTGTTCGCCCGTGAAAGCTCGCCATTTTTTAGGGGGCTAATCGTTCTCTGAATCCTAATGAGCGACTTCGGGTAAGAAAAAGAGAAAACAAGAAAAGAATTTGCAGACCGCGAGAACAACACTAAGAGAGGGATATGTTCAATGGGTCCGAACAAAATGTCAAGAGTATTTCAACCAATCTCGACACACACACATACACACACACAAGCATTCGTAATTATAAAAATAAATATAATATACGATTATCATATGTATAATCGCATATAATATCACTTCTATTAATTTTAACTTGAAACAGTTTCTATACCTACAATTCAAGTAGAATTAGTTTTATAAAGGAGGAAATTCTATTTGAACGATTGAAAATTTGCGCGTTTGACGAGCTAGATTCGGTCGTGTGAAGAAAAATCGATCAATTCGATTAATTTTCCAGGAAGATATATGTTTGCAGTCGCGACGTTTATCGGACACACGATTTCAGGCGTCAGAAGCAGAGCCACCTCGAGCACAAAACGGCCTCGAGAATCCATGTACGCACATATAACGCCGATCGCGTTAACGCGACTACGCACGACGCATGTATCTGCCACGCTATAAATAATGCTCCTGCACGAGAACAGACAGGATAGATGATCAATCGGGTATAGGTGTGGAAAAGAACAAGAACGAGATAGAGAGAGAAAGGAAGAGACGATACGGAGAGCGTTGCGTTGCACACAAAAAAGAGAGAGAGAAAGAGCAGTCAAGGACGATGTACGTGACCACTGCATTGCGACGGCGGATTCTGTTGAAGATCCTGAAATTCCTCAGCTGAGAAACGTGGCGCGCGATGTCGTGTTTATAGGTGATGTATAAATAGTACGTTCACATCCGAATCGCTCGCTCTTTCTCTATCTCTCTCTCTCTCTCTCTCTCTCTTTGCAACCGATTCGGAACGCGTTTAACTTAGGGAGGCTGAGCGCCTCCCTCACGATTTTTTTTTTTTTTTTTTTTTTTTTTTTTTTTTTTTGTAAGACTTGATAATGCATACATCTTTTTTTTAGATTAGATAACGTATCCATCTTATGACTGAGATGCACAAATATTTCAAAATTTCGTCGAAATTTGTACGGAGTATATTCACATAGTCACTTCTTTTATTTATTAATATTTTTATATATTAGATATTTAATAATTTGTTTTTTTTTATTGTATTTGTATGCTGATGTTTTACAATAATATTAAATAGTACAAAATAAAATTAGCATGATGCTACATGTAGAATTAGTATATGTGGTTTATACCAAATATTGATCTAATGGCGTTCATGGCTCGTATTTAATTACGAAGACACGCATAACAAATGCGGATCGAGTGTTATTCATTACACAAGGCCAATTTTTAGGTTAAAAATAGTCACAGATTTTAGCACAGTTATCGGAAGGCAAATATATTTGTTTTTGTGACACGTACATATATATGTATATGTCGTATATTGCAAATGCATATACAATAATTCATCCAAATGTAATCGACGCAGTAATGAGGCT
Organism: Pseudomyrmex concolor; assembly: GCA_014839585.1. Taxonomy (NCBI): domain Eukaryota; kingdom Metazoa; phylum Arthropoda; class Insecta; order Hymenoptera; family Formicidae; genus Pseudomyrmex; species Pseudomyrmex concolor. The sequence goes on along the minus strand of QVOB01007853.1, from coordinate 1,668 downwards.
GAGATAACAGCTGTCTCTATTTCTTTTTCAAGTTTCTTTGATTTAACACTTGAAAAAAATATACGCAATTAATTAACATTGCAATTTCTTCTTCTTCTTCTTTTCATGAATAGCGATTCAAAGTTGTTTTTATTATTAATATAACGGTATTTTCACGGATAATCGATTTATCTCTGAGAAAATTTCGACAACCTTTGATAACAATGACAGTAACAAGCTTCGCGATAGCGCACGCTAAAAATTCGCACCAAGATGCTTTACAAACTCCCACAGACCACCTTCTTATCCGTCTTTCAAAAGTAAAATCTCTTGCCAGGAAATTCCAGGCATGAGTTTTCTGATCGGACAAAAGAAGAAGAAAGAACGACCGCTTTCTTTTTAGTCTTATCTTCGTTCGGTGTGTAGTTTTCCCGGCAGATCACGAAGTGAACCTTGACCGAGTTAAAATACGGTGGTCGTTCTGTGAGCACAAATGTGTTGATGTGTATATATCTCGAAAAATTTCATACCATTCCGCGTCTTTGTCCCTCTAATCGACGGAAGTAATTTATCATTCCTAATTACACGTGACTTAACAAAAATCTCTCCAAACTTAATTTAAATTTAAAAATCCAAGACTCGAGTTCTCTTCACGTAAGAATTAGAACAAGTCATGTATATGACCTGTGTCATGACAACATATACTTTAACTTATACTTTATTCGAGACAACATATACTTTAACAAAGTAAAATAGATTAGGCACAGTTTTCTGTAGATGCACTACTTTCTGTAGATTATCTGAAGTCTTGAAGAAATCACGAATGTATATAAATTACAAAATAAAAATAATTAAAAAGGTCAAATAACGAGCAACGACCAGATGTTAATGGTGTAAAAATAATATATATATTGCAAAACAAGAAATTACAAAAATACTAGCAAAACGTTTCTACTCTTACCAGAGTCTTCATCAGTCGCAAAAAATAAAATAACAAAAACAGTCATAATATAACGAAATTATACAAGCTGTCAATATGACGTAGACATGTAGATATCATATCGCCGAGAAGATGTTCCAGTCAAATGTTTCATACCTCAGTGATGTCAAAAGAAGTCAAAAATTAAAATGTATAACATGGCACGTCTATAAAATGAATAAAAAATATTTATAAATAAAAAAAACTAATAATCACATAGAAAGCAAAAGCCGATAATTACTTACACCATCCGAGAAAGATATTGAGACTGTGTTGAGACAAACAAAGCAACATGTATATGTACTAGTCCCACTTTGAAGACGGAAGTGGGAAGATAAAACGTCGAGTTTAAAATAAACTACAAAAATACGCTCGTAATGTATAAAACAATAATAAACAAATAAAAGGTCTAATAGCGAGCAATAAATTGAGTGTATTAATTATAAAAACTTTTTACAATAATAAATACAAAAGCGAAACGTTTCGGCTCGTTTGAGACCATCCTCAGTCGCAAATTTATAATAATTAAAAATTAAAAAAGACTGTACATAATGAATAAATGGTGAAAAATTCGCATGCTCGTCCCTCGGTAAAATGCGCTCATACCTTCAATGTCAGATTAATATTCGTAATAAGCCTGTAAGTAAATATCAGAGGTAGCACAGCAATAGCGAGAAACACGAACAAACGAAAATCATCAACCTACCATG
>QVOB01007852.1:0-43141 GCA_014839585.1 Pseudomyrmex concolor | reverse complement strand
ATGAATTTGTTGTAAACGTAAAAGTTGAAGATCAAGATAAGTTTATCTCTTGCATCACTAAATTAGAAAAATAAATAGCGAGCACAGCTTTTCACTGATAGTAAGATTCCGCTCGTGTGAAAGAAAAAGCAAAAAAAAAAAAAAACAAAAACGAGAAAAAATTGTTGGCACTGCAATTCTGGTAGTGATGATATTAATTTGGCATATAAATCAGCAAGAAGAACTTGGCGATTTAAATGCCAAGTTAACGCTTAACCGAGTTGTGGCCAAGCCTACGGTGTTTAATCGTAGCCGGTGAGAAAAGTAGAACGAATTAGCGAGAAACGAGAAAAAAACCGCAGATGTGGTCGCTCCGTCGCGGCAGGTCGTCGACTAATAATTCATGCGAGATCTCGCGAAAAGCATTTCTTGACGTACGGCTAACCGTAAATGCGAGTAGTCACGCATGAGAAAACGGTTTGCCGGTCCCACGGATCGTCGACACGGGAATCGATTATTATTACGCGAGAGGTGTATCCAATTTCGCATCATTCGCGCGAGTTAAATAGAATGAGATGGCCGTTAAAGCTGGCCCGGGCGCGGATCCTATCGGGCAAATTACGGTGCGCGGTCTATTCATTTATGTATGTACGAAGTCGACGACCAATCAGTCGTTTAACTGCTAACGGTAACGAGCCGGTGCACCGCGGCGGATAAATTTAAAACAAGCGGGACAAGTTAATAACACCGGCGGCGGCGGTGACGCGTTTCCGCCGGATGCTCGATAAACGCTTCGTTTGACGACCGAATAGTTAAAGCCGGTCTTTCTTCTTCTCATTCGCGCGCACATATATTTCGTATTAGAAAATAATTTGCTATAAAATTACTGATAAATCACATTATCATCAAGTTATTTATGATTTGTTGATGTTTTGATTGACAATAAATATGGCACATCTGATATTATTAGAATTATCGAAAAATATTCGCCGAATGTGTCATGCAATATTAATCCATTTGTTATGTAAAGTTTCAATATTGAAACATTCAATATAGTGTCGATATTACATCACTCAAGTAACAGCTCGAGAATTATTGGCTGAATATTTTCGCATCGTGTTATTTTTCTCTTAGCGATTGAGAAATTTATATTCAATAAGAAATAATGTAGTTATATATAGCGTATATTTTCCGGGGATTTTTCTCTTCCAACACACATTCTATTTTCTGTGTGACGATCGATCCGTACTTTTCGGACGAAAATAATGTGTTGCGAGTGCAAGCGACTCTGTAGAGCATCTCGACGGTGCATTATACTTTATGGCCGTGCTGGCGCGGATTTTAACGTTAAAGTCGTCGCTCGTTTTCAGGATCGGCACGTGAAGGGCGCCAGCAGAGTTCCGGAGATGGATTCGAGCCAGGACTACCGGCTGTTACTGGGTTACGAGAACAAGACGCACACAGTGCTCCGTTTCAGCAGACGATACGACACATGTGACCCGCGGGACCTGAAGATCACGGTAGGTGACGCGATTTATGCAGCGCGAAAGGCGCAAGACAATTTCCTGCGGAATGCACACAAAGCGCTCGAGATTTACTCGGCTCGCACATTCGTCCCTTGCGCCCGTATTATTTTTACTGAGGAATAAAGCGCGCTCTTCGTATTCTTCCAAGAAAGATTAATACGGGATTTATTCAACATTGTTTTTGTCACAGCAAATAGACTTTATCAGAATATGAACGTTTGTATTTTATCTTCAGATGAAGAAAAAGTACACGCAGATGCACGCAGAAAATAAGTCGAATATTCGGAATAGTCAAATTTTATTCCGTCGCTTCCCCATTTCTGTAAAATACGAAACTCTTCGTCGCGTTACTGAAGCTTCCTAATTTTCTTCTTGTATGCCTTTAGACTTGAACAAAAAAATAGCTTGTCAAACACGTAAAAAAGTTTGTCAACGTTTTAATTTTGAAAAAATGTAGACACGTTAATTTTACTTATTGCGGCTGTATAAAAAATGTTGCGAACGTTCGCCAGCTGGAATTGGGCTCGAATTAAATTCGGCGGTTTATCGCAATTTTCCAGCGCGGTATTCCGTACTTATTGTAGGACAAGTCGACCTACTTCTTTATTTCGCCGGTAATTAACTCGGAAATAGATTGCGCGATAGAGCCGTCCCCGCTGCTCAACGGTGCTCGGCACGGGCTTAACCCGAAGAAAAGAGATTACGTCGGCGTTGCGATCCGCTTTAAGCCGCGCAACATGAAATTTATGGTAACCAACGAGGCCGCGACGATCTAAATTCTAAATCTTCGCCACTGTTTCCGGCGACCAGGACCGCTTTGCTCGCGCTAATGGCCGCCATCGATACGCAGTTATGTTCTTCGGTAATCCGTGCACACAAAACGGCACACAAAATAAAGCTTCTCTCTCTCGCTCCCGAGTTCCTGCGCGCGCTCGGAAAAGAAGAACTAGTTCAGCGCGAAAGTTGAGACTTGGCATTTTTCGCTTTGTCCGCATTTAAACTCGTCGAGCGCGCAAGATACGTTTCTCCGTGCAGAATATAAAGAGAAGCAATAACGTGGTATTTGCGAGCCGCGCTCGTGGTTAAAGATAGAAATGCACGGGATCTGATAAAAAATTGCACATCTCTTACCTCCGGAGCTTGTAATCGCGCTCCTTTAACCCTTAAGTAGTAGTAAGAGCGACGAGTTAAAGTCTGAGAGAAGAAAATTTTATTGTCGCACGATTCTATCGAACGTTACCGCAGCGTTTGAGCTGCTTCGCGTGAATTCGCGTTTTCAGCGCAAATTCGTCTTTCCGCGTTCAATGTGCCGGAAGTGCAATAGAAATATTGATTCTCTAACGTATTTCGTTTTGTTGTGTTTTTTCTTCTGGATAATAAAAATATAAAGTCCGTGACATTTTAGTGTTTACAATTTAAGAAAAAAAATTTTTTAATAGAGCGGATGGTGTTTATTCATTGTTTTCAACGATAATAAAGGTCTGACAGATATTTCTTTTTTTTTTCACTATCTCTAAAAATAAACGCAATCGAATAAATATAATATATTCTCGATTCAAAAAAAAAAAAAAAACAACACTAGTTGTTTTTCTTCTGATTGGTACTTTTCTCTCGCATGCTTATTAGATACCCTATTATCGTCACTTATTTATCGCACTCACAAAATCTCGCGCGCGTTATCGACCATCAAGCGCTTAACAAACAATCGTCGGGGCTCGATTTTCCACTTGATCATATTATTATCGCGCATCAATTTCGGGCGGTCTCGTTGCGATCCGATCTCATCGTCTGCCCGCGCGTACATAATTCGCTGCAGCCAACGTCGCTATCGAGGCTGGGCCGCTCGATGCCACGTGGATAAACGTGGCGTATATACGTGTTCGTAAATATTCGCTCGCGGTAAATCGAATTCCCTCGCGTTGCGTAACGTCGAATTAAGTGATATTTTCGATTAACGGATGCTTTTTTTTCATTTAACCACGAAAAAGCATCTCCTCCCTTTTTCAATACATCGATTACCAGATTATTTTTCTCTCACAGTTTGCGCTCTACAGCGAGAACCATTTTATTTCCATATTATGCCGCAAAATAAGAGAAAATATACCAAATACCAATTCGCGGAGTGTACGTGTTTTTTAACCATATCGTAACATTGTTATTACACCGTTATTGCACCAAAAGCAAATTAGTATAAGCTATTAGAAACTTAGAACTTGTTTTATAAAAAAAAACAAACAGAACAAACAGAAATTACTGCTTCTTGATTTATTAACTTAGACAAATTTGTTACCAATCTCCGAGGTATGTGTGATTTTCAACTAGACGAAGTGAACTTGTTGACTTATCGCGTTGTTCAAACTGTTGACCTGCGCCGAAACTACGTACCTATCTACATACTTGTGCAGCGACATACGAGAAATTCCTCGCGAACCATTCGAGTGTCGCTCTTCCTGCAGAAAAACAGAGGACGGCGGTTGAGGACGACGACAAAGCCGTTCCCTCCGTTCCTCTTTCTCCTCACGGACGAGAGCACGTCCGTGTCCAGCGGTTGAGTCATCAAAATACTTGGCCACGAAAGTAAAACCGAACCGCGATTTCATCGCGACGGGAGAAACGACCGAGTCAGCGGGGCCTCCTCTCGGCCTTTATCTGATCGCGCAGCCGCGCCGTATCGATATCCGATATAATATTTTTACGCGGCTTTGTATCTGTTATATATGAGGAAGGGGATGGGAGAGAGAGAGAGAAGACGCGCAGTTTTTGCAACCTTCGAACCTATACCTATACCCGATCTCAAACGGGGAGTGAATGATCTCACGCAAAACGTAACGCGATACGAGTTATTTAGAACGTAGGTACAATCTCGAATATATGTAGCCAACGCGCTGAAATCGATACAAATTTGCGAGCACATCTCATTAAACATCGCAATACTTGAAAACCGAACTCGCCAAAAGCCGCTTGTATCGCGTTACAATTGCATATCGCAAGCCTGAAAATTATGAGAAAATAGCGTGTACATACGTTTGCGAGAGTATTTTCGAACTCTTCAATTAGGATACATGATATTTTTCTGCGATCACGTATATTTTCCCGCGATCTTCGTGTATACGACGACGTATATAATAGCGAGCGCGAAGATGGATGTTTTATTTTTTCGACGCGATACGTACAGCGATACGTATGTGTATATATGTTTGTTTCAGAAATACGCCGTCGCGAGTAACGTGCGCGATGTTATCGAGGATCTACCGTTCTCCGTTTGCGTCATCGATAGAAATCAAATATTGAGATCGCTTCAGAGAGTTATTACTTCTCGAGCTTCTCGTCTCTCTGCTCATACTTTATCACGGCGCTTATCTCGAGTTTCTCGTCTCGAATTTAGGAGTTGGAGAGATTTCCGCGGGATTGTACGTGGGTCGGCAATTTTTCCGGATTTCCAATTGCTCTCTCTCTCTCTCTCTCTCTCTCTCTCTCTCTCTCTCTCTCTCTTTCCCAAGTGTCACGGAGAACTTCCTACGGCGTTCGTTTATCACTTTTAACTGTGATCGTGGCGCTTAACCGGGACTTTTGCGACGTAACACGCCGTTATCGATCGAGGATTATCGTTATCGAAAGGACAAGTCGTCGAAAAATTGAAGATAAGTATATCGAAGGGGATCGCGAACACAGCAATCGTGATTTATGGAGTCTTCGTAGTTTGTCTGATATTCGTATAGTTGTTAATTCTTTGCGCTTTTGCTCATTGCATTGGTAGTTTCAATAAAGTAGTAATTACATATATTCTTCCTCTCATTATATAGTCTTTAATATTCTGAAAGCGTCTTAAAGCAACGCAACGTCGTTTCTATGTGCTGCGGAAGACATTACATGACGCTACTTAGATAATGAGAACAATACCATTGTACAAGTTGTACATTGTGAAGTAACGGTCTCATAAGGGGTTAACTCGTCGTCGATGCGCTCGTAACCCAATTTTCGCACGCGCGTTTTTCCGTACAGGACAGACATACACGCAGCAACATCCAATCTGCGACAGAAATTTTCGTGAAAGTTCTTCTCAATGAGAAGTTCCGTGAATTTTTCTAATTTGCTCCGTGACGCTTTCCCGTTTTTTTTTTGCCTTTTGCAAAATTTTCACACGATGGAGAACGCGGGACAGAGAAAATACACACAGCGTGAATCGTGGAAAAAAAATCTATTGTTTCTGCGGAAAAAGCGTATCTCGGGACGAATCCATTTCCTGATGTAATCGCGACGGAAAAATATTTGCTTGACAGGGTCGTTCGTAACACAAATATATATATATATATACACATATATATTTTTCTTTTTTATTTTTAGTTACGTTCACAAATGAATTTATCTCCGGATGTTAACGTATTTGTGTGTCTGAGCACTGGTTTTATATATATATATATTTTTTTTTCGGTAGACGAATTTGAAAGCGCAGTCGCGCTTGAGAACGAATTAATTAGAGATATGAACGAACGAACGTTCACGTAGTGGAAACAACGTCACAAGTTGTTAGTAATCGGGGAAAGAGTTTTACAATAGACCGAACTGCGTTGAATTGTAGCGTTTGAGACCTCGGTATCCAGTGACAGACTGACATACTGACACAAACATGACGCTATCTGTACATTACAGAACTGACAGGATACATGAATTACCTACACGGGAGGATATCTTCACATCACATGTCGATCCACGAGAGCTGATCAATTTGCAGATGACAACAAAACTATGTTTACATTTTCTTTCAAAGTTGTTTCTGTTAAATATGTTGATAACATTATTGCACCGTTACTTTGAAATTATGTCAACTGAATATATTAACTTGAATATATTTCAAGTGTTGTAAAGATTTAAACTTAAGGAACACTATAGGGTCTATAAAACGGCATTGGATTTAATTAACACCACAATTAATGAACTTTAATTATTGTTGTTCTACAAATGTTTTTAGTGCGCGGTTACAATTGCCAAAGAAACTACCCCCTTGGCTTCTCGCTTGCGAATGCCGTGCTCGCTATTTGCCGGGACTTGTTTTCCACGAATCGGTAAAATTCGGCAAGCCCGATTGCCTACGAACGGTGTTTACCGGCAGTTCGTCACTTGAAAAAGTACGTGATCCGAAAGGACACGTGTACAGCAACGTGTAAGTCAGTTGCTGTAAAATATTCTGGAGAATTTCTTACAATGTGATTATTTAAAAAGAGTTCTTTTAATGATGTCAAGTGTTTACGGTCGTAAATAAATGTGTTTGCGAAAAAGAGAAAGAATTATAGGAAAACTTTTATTTCAAATTAAATGTTGCGAAACTTCCTACCGGCAAGTGTGTCTTTTTTGTTTTTTCATTCGATGAAACATTGTTCACACACTTTTGCGCTATACATTCAATTAAAACATATTTGTTCCATCCACGTGCACACTTCGGAAGTTTGATCCGTCGAAACTTCAGATTTGAGCGCTCAATAACTTCGTAATTATCGTTCGTTTTGAATTTTCGAGAAGTTTTACTTCAAATTTGCCTAGAAGTACCCTTCGGAAGTTTGATGCGAGGTTCAGGAAACATTTCGTATAGCACTGGATTTCGTCGTGCAGGTGCGTGCATGTACTCATGCGCGGGAAAATATACAGCGCCGAGATCCGAGCGGCAGTAATTCAAACTTTCCTCTCTCTCTCCCTTGCCTCTCGCGAGGGCGGAATTAATCAATTTTTTCAATTTCACGGAGCTCGTACGTTTTCGAGTCGGCCATCGCGGCGACTTGTAACGGCGTTGGAGTTAGCATTCGTACGCTTGGCTACTCCACTTACGTTAGGTATCGCGACGGTAGATCTGCCTGGTGAATTTATGGCGACGCGAGCACCGTTCCGACAGAATTTCGCGAACAGTATACCGCCGTTTCGCGCGATTGCCGCACTCAGTTAGTTTTATTGCCGTGTCAATTCGCGGACTGGCCTTTCGTCACACGATTGTTGGCCGCGGCGCAGCGCGACTTTCGACTTGATAGAAGCGGGATGATACATGGGACAGTATTACGACCGTGGAATACGTGACAGTATATTGCATTTCGTGTGTGTGTGTGTGTGTGTGTGTGTGCCGGGTTAGATTTTATACTATCAGAAATGACTGTTATATCTTACTATCTACATCTTAATTGCGTTTAGTTCTTGCACGTCATCGAGCAAATTATCGCAGTATTAAACTTTACGAGTTGCTCTGTCATTGGATTTAACTGCTCAATTAATCACGAATCCGGCAGGTTTGTTTCCACGCTGCAATCTTGTCGTCATCGAGAGGAAGAGAGAGAAGTTGAACGCGTGAACAATACCGCTGTGAAGTCAATGGCGAACGAAGAAAGAATATCTCTCTGGCGTTAGTATTCGTGATACTCGACATTGTTCCGCAATGTAAACCGACGCGAATGCGTTGGTCCGCATTCGGCGGTTTCAGCCGCGCAGCCACGCGAATTCGGATTGACGTTACGTCGAAAATAGCGAGTGAGGACCGCGGTATTCCAACCGCCGATAAATTTCGTCGTACGTTACACTACTGACGACTGATGAGTTCGCGGTGTTACAGAACGTTAGTTTTCAATATGTAAATCACACAAAGATTCGTGTTTTTGAGAAAATGTTTCGTTTCTTTGAGCGAGTGTAACTCTGTTTTAAATCGTTTACGAAGTTCGCAAACGCATCTTTTATTACAAAGAATTTTGTTGTGCAAAGATCAAGAATTAATTGTGCGCAAGTAGAATGAACCAAGTAAAAACAATTGTGAGGACTCTACAAGACAGTACATTATCTTATTATAAAAAAAAATGTTCTTTGTCCGAATACATTTTCCGGATTCAAACCGAGGGTTTTTGGAACAATTCGACACTGTACGAGAGTAGCGCCCGAGAAGTCGAATAAGTTCCGCGCCGGGGATTTCTCTTTGAGAAGCCAAAATGCGCACGGAGAACTTTGCGCGCAGGGATTTCGCGCGCGGCATTATGCAGCCCCCAAATCGACGTCACTGGGAATTTCCGCTTTGCGAAATCGCGACGTCGTTGGTACGTACACGGCGCCGCGGTTCACGAGTTTCTTATAAGGCTTACTCGCGTGAAATTCTCATGAGGGGGATACACCGTAAAGTGGACGAAAACACATGAGAGAATACACTTGCGGAGGAAACAAAATGACTCGGACGGAAACAGAAGAAGAGAAACATCTTAATCTTGAAATTCTGAGATTACATGCTTATCGGATTGTTTACTGGCATTTAATACTGAAGTTTTTTCGACAAACATTTTTGACTTTGCGTAACATCAATAAAAAGTAATTTTTACTCTGTCTTTCTTTTTAAATTAAGAGAACAAAGTTAATTTGATATAGATGTTTTGATTTGACACAAGATAGATGCAATATGTATAAATAATATATAAATAATAATACATAATATATAAATAAATTTATTTCTAAATCCACTAATTAGTAAAAATTAATAAAGACTGTTTCCGTAATAACTTGAGGCAAATAATATCACGAGAGCAATTAAAAATCAAACTTTAAACGAGATTTAGAGAAGTTAATTTAGAAAGTTCCCAATGTCGGAAGAATCATGACAAATAACAATTCACGTAAGCAGGAAGTGCGGTGTGCACAGCACAAGCAAGAATAATGAACAAACGCTGCGGTATAAAACGCCGGTGAAAATTGCGAAGATGATATATGAAGCGTGAGAAATTCGCGAATTAATCACGAATTTCGTATATGAAGAAAATAGGAAGGGAGGAGGAAGAAAGAGAGAGAGAGAGAGAGAGAGAGAAAGTAAATCCGAGGTATAGAGATGAGAGCGAAGCCCTCGCGTGCAACGCGTGCGTTCGTACGCGTGAGTACGTGTGACTGGTGGGTAGATTGGCGATGCCTTACAGAGGAGATTGGCTAGCTGTGACCCAGTTCTGCCTCTATTCTGTTTCTGTCCTGGCCCTATCTGGTTTTATCACTTCGCTCTCGAATAGTGCGGCGCTATTGTGGGGACGATAAACGGGAGAAGAAGGATAGAAAGAGAGAGAAAGAGGGACTGGATAAAAAAAGAAATACGGGAACATGAGGTTCTTCCTCGGCAGTGGAACTGATCGCTATTCCGAATGGCTTGGTTGAATTGTAAAAGGAAAATCGAATTTGACCGATGCCGTTGGGAGAGAAAAGGCGGACGAGAGGAAGAAGAGAAGAGGACGCATGGTCGCTCAGGTGTGTCGCGGACGACGCGGTCTTATTGGGTGAACGTACCTACGGTTCGTAGGTGGAAAAGTAGCACGGGACGGCCAGGAGGGGAAGACAGGGATTTTCACCGGAACGGAAGTAGGAAGGAACTATTCGGCGCAGAGAGGGGAAATCGAATCAACATTGCGAGCATCGGGGAGATTCCGCGTTGAGACGAGGTGAAGAGGGAGCAGGGATGAGATTACGTACGTTTGGAGACAATTATCGTCGAGCCGATTTCCGTCGACCGATTACGCTGCGCGAGGAAACACTAGCGCTGTTAATCAAAGTCCCCCTTCAAAGCCGCGACAAAGATCTCTTCAGCAGCATTGTCGCACCGGCGCGGCTCCAACAGCATTGTAAAGCCTCGTAATCCGCGGGCGCAAAAATAATTTGCCGCGGAAAGAAAACATGTTGTTTTCTTTCTGAGTCGCGACAGTTTCGTAAAATAGTCGAAAAAATAAAGAGAAATAAAACTTCGAAATGTGATTTAATCAAATAACTAACTCAAGAAGAGACAGTTTTTGCTGAATAATTTTTATTTTCGCATCGAATTTCCGACCTTTCGGACATTATTTGCAAAATTTCTTCGTTCCGAATATCAGTCATCGCCCGGTACATTCGACCGTTGCAAGAGCACACAGGATGTGCCCTTGGAATCGAGGAGGGTTGCAATGTACAGGTAACAGAGAGCGCTCGCTTGTGAAATTTGTCCGGAAGTTCGCACAAAGGGAAAACTAACCGCGTGCGGTAACGACCGCGAACTGCACCGCGGGGGTAAAGAGGGAGAAACAGAGGAAGCTTTTCTCTGCTTTTTCCGCGCGAGCAATCTACCTCTTGTCAACATGTTTGTTAAAGAGAGACAGGGGGCGGTGGGAAGGAGAGAGAGTCGTGGGAGAGAACAGCAGAAGACTACCGGGAGGTTGGAATATTCTCTCTCTCTCTCTCTCTCTTCGGTAACTAATGACAGTTCGGAGAAGTTTGCCTTAGTATTCGCGCACCGTTGCCCCTTCCAAGTTTTCCAATCGGCCAAAAACTCGCAAACTGACATTTACCTAGGAGGATTTACTTTGCGATATACCAGTACCGTCTCTTTCTCTACTTCACTGTTATCGGACGGCTCTTTCTTCTGGCGCGACCACCGACGTCGGGTGAGCGTTTTCCAATCATCCCGGGGGCAGTTCGACTTCGTTCCCCGCTTGTCTTATCGAATCTTTCTTTAAGCTAAAGGCGACGCGATAAAGTCCGCGAGCAAGCTCGCAGCTCGGCCTCGTTCGTTCGCAATAATCGGGAAGATGTTGGGACCGCTGATCGAAATTGTTTTCGTGCGCGTATCCTACCTGGAATCGTCTGAATGTTATCTTGAAGAACGTCGAACGTGATATTGGTTCGCGCGCGAAAATCAATCAAAGAAAATGGAAACGACTATTTCACAATATGTTTTTCATCCGATTGTAATTTGAAGTATTTGAAGCATTTACGGCGTAAACTATGAGCGAAACGTGAAAAACGGATTTTTGTGTACGGGCATTCTTTAGGTAAAAAAAAAACAAAAAAAAATAAATAAATAAAAAAGAGTAAAAACATTTGCAGTTGGAAGCAAGTTAAAAAATCAAAAATTTTTTGTTTACACATAATCCCTAAAATATTCCTTTTTGTCTGAAGCTATTATTCTAATCTACATAATTCGATTTTTCTAATGGAAAATATTGAAATGAAGTACACAATCTCCTACATAGGCGGAAGAGAATATGTATTTCGAAATTGTAAAGAGGAGATAGAAGGTTTAAAAGTTTTTTTTTTTTTTTGGATTATATCTAGTTGTTGCAAATCCATTTATTACATTTTTTTGAAGTTGTATATCGAGGATATATAAAATATCCGGAACATATCGAAAATATAGGTACATAGTCTTCCTGAAAAAAATATTTTCACTGGTTACGTCAGTAGTTATATACACATGTACACGCACACACGCACATATATATAAATATATACGCACGCACACGCACGTATATATAGATACTTGCTAAAAGCATGTCAGAGCACTCTTTCCATCTTGTGAATTACAAATATCGTCGATACTCCCGTGTGTAGTGACTTTGTATTTATCGGGAAATATTTACTCGGTGGTTGCAACAATTTTTTTTCCCATTCTACCACGTGTGTGATCGGTCGTGTATTTACTACTGTACACGCGAGGTGCAATAGCTACGTACGTCGGAAGCGTTTGCTAAATATCGATCTCGCAGTGCAGCGACTAGGCATTTCTTTTTTTTTTCTCGATTGTCATGTCGCAAGTATGAGCGCGCTTTTATACTGAAATTAGCTTTCAACGACGATGAATTAAACGTCTCGATCCGACAGAACAGTGACTTAATAATAAAATTATATCTTTTACACGCACGGAAAGTAAAACGGAAGTATCTCTTTTATAAGAAGAAATTGTTTAAACATTTTTTACTTTCACTTTATTTTTGTTGCATAAAAAAAATTGTCACAAGGATCTTTCAGCGTTTTTAAATGTGACAAGTTTTTAATAACGCAACACACACACGTGTGTAAGAGAAAATATCGCAAATTAAAAAATATTAAATTGTGTGGCAAATGGCGCACAATCGAGAGTAAAATTTGTTTAATTGAAACAACAACTTTTTAATTAGCACGTTTGTTTGGAGCGAGCAATATTCTCTCGAGCGGCTGAATCGAATTTGTCCCGCCGCGAGATTTTACCGCAAGCATCGCGGATGTTGCTAGTTCACCTCAACGTTAAGACGCAGCGTAAATGAATAAGATTGTGCGTTGCGGCCGTATGCATTCGACTTTCGTGTAATTTTGTATTCACTCCTGCAATCTCGCGGAACGACATCTCGAGAGCGTTAAGACAAGACACTTCCGCATTGCGCGAATGCCGTTAGACGTGCAGCGTTCACTTTGTTTCGCTGGTTTTTCTTCCTTTTAAAAAGTCTTTCAGTTCTTAAGCGACGGGAATAGATAAATAGATGGATGGAAGTTATCAGATGAATACGTACAGCATTACTAGTCATCCTTATTATATCACATCGTCGTTATCTTACTCGTAAGATCACTGGGGTTTCCTTGTCTTCTCCTCTATCGGTGCTTAAACATGTGTCGACATGTAGATGCCTTTCGTTGGGGATAATTCTGTCAAGGGACAGTCAACACAGTACGCGAAGTTTGTGCAATTAATCTCACCTTACGATGAAGAGAGGACGTGCTTTTGTAGTGAAGAAGGCTGCGTCTCTCTCTCTCTCTCTCTCTCTCTCTCTCTCAAGGTGGAACCATGGCCAGTAACGTGTCCTACAGCTTAATCTTTAACTAATCCGGGCTCCCTCCGCGCGCAACGCCCGCCAGGAATTAGGAGAGTAATCCGAAACACGGGTTTAATGACCATCTACTCCTCATATAGCCGCGCGTCGAATCTGAGGCGGTCGCGCGTTTACATAGCCTTAAGTAGCGATCTTAAGGCTTAAAACGATTGCCTACTAAGTTGTAAGTAAAGGAATTACCGAAGAGAGAGGGGGAAGAACGGACTTTGACACAAGCCGAATTGTATTAGTCGATTATTACAACGTAGGATTGGAGTGTGTCGCGCATGTGTGTCGGCGCCTGTAACAACAATGCTCCGCGATTTATTGTGATAGCAAACAATCGAGAAAATCAATACAAAACTAAATCCGCATATTAATGAGTGAGAACACAGTTTCGTTGTTATTTTTGCTAAACGCGATTATCAATAATTTGCGGCTAAAATAATATAGAAATGTTGTGACTCGCGCCTAGATTATAACGTATGAATTATTCATTTCGATTTCAACTCTGCGTCAACATAAAGCTTCGGTATTACATAGTGAGGGAGAGAGAGAGACGTGAAGTAACTGCGAGAGTGGCTTGTGTTTGTTTTATCGCGTGTTACGGTTTGCCGAATCGCGCGTTCGATGTCAATCATGCAGTTTTTTCTCGAGTAAAGTATCGGACTCGCGTGAGGGTCAGCCTATACACTCGCGCGCATGCAATACAATGCGATTAATCTCTCCCTCCAAGTCGACAAGTGTGTGCTGTGGCGTTGTCGATCGCGATCAAGAGGATCCATTAATAAAGTAGATCCGACAAACAATCCCAGCTGCGAAGAAAGAGAGAGAGAGAACGCATCCGCGGAATTACATCATGGCCGTGCTCGATAGTTTACAGTTATTTATAACGAGATTTATACGCGTCCACGTGCGGAATAAGGACGTGATTTATGGCGCGGCGAGAGCAAGGTGATACTCAAAAATCGTTTCCTTCTTTTACAGCTGCGCAAACGGCAATTTATAGCGTGTAATCGTTTACCTGTCGTACGCTTGCGCGCTACCAGGGATTTTGGATCTATTGCATCGTCATAATAGCGATCGCACTGTAAAAGCGTATATCAAATTCAATGTCAGTAAATTTAAGTATAACAGCCCCCTGCTCCGAACACGTCGAATAATTTTCTCTCTCTCTCTCTCTCTCTCTCTCCGTGACTCTAAAATATAAATCCCAATCAAACATAATAAATTTTCTTAACGACGCGCATTCTTTTCAAGTTCGTGAAAATTTAAGTGAGATATCATTTTGCGAGAGACAAAAACTCGTCGTCACGATTTAATCATGTTTACAATAGATTGCTCTCGCGCTCTCTTTTCGCTTTATATCCGCAACGGCGGAATTCAATTTTTCCAAAATGGAATATTTCTTTTGATAACACCAGACTAAACTTTGAAAACAAAAATTTCTAAATAATAAATTCGTTTCTGTTCTTTTTTTTAATAAAATTATTTCCAAAAAATTCAATTTTAGTTTGTAACAGCGCGCTGAACGGTGACTTTTGCCGTGTCTTTGATCAGAACTCGCGCGAGATTACTCCGATTACACTCGAATTTTATTCACGATGAATGGATGCATTAATAGGGAGAATATATGTACATTGTGTGCACGAAGGGCTTTGACACGTGAAGCCTGCTTTGTCGCTTGGTTGTGAAATGCTAAACGAAACTCGTGCTTGATCCCGCACCGAATATAGTTTGCGGCTTTGATAAGCTTCGTACGCTTATCGATCGGACCACAGTCCGGGGCGTTTAAACTGTCCGATCGTCTCGGCCCTAAATGCCAGCGAGGAAATGCCCGTTGGCGGCGATAATGCAACTATTATGTCCGCGGTTATCCCTTGAATCGGAACCGGCGCGGTTAACAGGTTACGAGAAGTTGGCGAGTTAATTCCACGCGCACGTGGCGAAGCGCGAACGTTCTTCCATAAAATACATTTTGACAGTTTTATAATAAATGTCAGTGATGTAACCAAACAATTTTCTTATGCTGCATCAGCGCAAGCTTTTTTAAAATTTCGAGCTAAAAAATTCTGTATGAGTGAAAATAATGAATTTTTAGCTTGCACGTGGAAGCGTTTACTTTTTATTGCGCCAAATTTATAATACACCGTGAAGTTTTTAACTATCTATTTTCCCTGCGTTATATTTGGTAAATAAAAGCTATATTGCACGACGAGTATTTTAAACATACCGAATATTCTCGTTTGATTCGTGTTCGCTTAAATGGCCCATATTTGGTCATTAATCACGATGTGTGGGGGAGGGAAGTAGGAAGTGAAATACATTATTGATTTGATTATTGCCGTATTTGCATGTCAACTGTCTTTTATTGTCGATTAGATGATGGGAGGATTTTTATTGAATCACGATTTCCGATAAGATCTCACATTTATCGTGCAATATCGCCGCAAAATTATCCGGCCGCACGCATTTGTAGCGGGAAAACTCTCTCGCGCGACTTACTCGATCGCGTTTCACTCGCAGCACACTCGCGGGAGGAAGTTCTCTTTGTCTTTCTTCTTGTTTCCCGTTAAATTTCATTCTACGCGGAGGCTTTTATATAATGCTTTTTAACGAGTTTACGTAAGCGCGACCAACAAACTTGAACGAAGTTCCGAGATTTATGCGCAGACTGTGCTTTTGCAGGAGAAGACGCCGCAACGAAGGAACTCGCTAGGTCGAGGCTAGAAGCTTTCGAGTTCCTCGAGACTCCGATGACCCAGAATTATCGTTCCTTTACCGCGCGGGCTTCCCAGGAATTTATTTTTATCGTCGAGCAAGTCTCGCGGTTGAACCTCAGCGCGAACGAATGGATATTGCATTAGAAGAGCTTACACCCACACATTTTGTTCATAATTTAACTGTAGTTTTTTTTTTGTTCTTGTACTCTGTGTTACTGTTTACTTGTATCGTATATAGTCGACGCGCACAATAACGTTGCCTGACGCCGTTCGATAATCGATTGGGAGGTCGTATCGGGACGACAATTTCGAGAGTTTCTGTTTCTAGAATTTAGTTTCATTAATGAATTTGCGTCATATCGGCGGAACAACCGCGCTTATTTGAGTTCTGGTCAGGTAGTCTGCGTCCCAGGAGAGTTAGCCTGAGCAATGCGTTGCTTTTTAATTGGATTGAATTCTGCGGATCGAAACTCTCGCTTCAGTCATCGCGACATGTTCGGTACGTGGCTGTATTAAAATCGACCGTTCTCCACACCGTCGTCCTGGGATTTCGATTATATTTACTAAATGACGTCATCCGTTCGAAAGAGCTATACATATATTCTCGCTCGCGTGACAATGTTCCTCGCTCGTCTGTTTTTTTTTCTTTTGTTTTTTTTTTTAGATAGAACATCTACCGGGCGTATCGTCAAAAGTTTATCGCTTTTGCGTGTTATCGTAATTTTTTAGATACGATTATCTACTTGCGACTTTTTAGGTTAATTGGAACGAAAAGGATGTAAAGTGTCGGCTGATTTTTGATCACGCTAAAATTTCATTCCCTTCTCCATCTGCTTAGAAATTGTACATGTGCAAAATGTTATGAATTTTTCAGTTGGCCATTGTATATGCTTAATTTAGAAAAGATTGACAGGTGTTCGCTGAATCCCGAAATTAGGTCGCAAGCTTAATGAAGTCGACGATTAATGAAAATAAAAGAAAAGGTTCACACATTTCTACCGAATGAAATATTATCTTGTAAAATAATAAAAATGAAATTTCAACATGTGCCGCGCCATTAGCACTTAATGCACGTGCGTAATAAATTTACAAGTGAAAGGATACTGCGCGGAAAATTAAATCGGTGTATTTTATTTCGTTATAGTTTAATTGGTATTCCCGAGACCGATCGGTTCTCAGAAACTGTCAAACATCCGTATTTTTGGGCGTAACAAAAAATAGTCTTGCTACGTTTAGGGAAGGAAAACGGATGTGATTTTAAATATGTGTATGGCACAGCACTCGAGCTAGAATATTTCAATCTCATCTAAATTGAACCGCGAGATATTGAAACACTCGTATGTACCTTCGATACGCCGCTATATGCTATAAGCAAATAATAGCGATCGACACACATTGTGTAACAACAGAAGCTCGCGGAAATGCGGACATTTGAGCCATAACGGAGCGTCACTCGATTCCGAGATCGCGAAGCGTACGGAACTGTAACCGATGTTTGAGTTCCGATCATGTAACATACGTACCCCAAGAGAGATACCTGACCGGGGAGCAGACTGCGGGAGTTATTGCGTACTTGATCCTCATCTCGCGTTCCAAAACGGCGGCACTTGGCTCACTTACCCGCAGACACCGTTGCTAAAGTTTGCGCCGAAGTTTCGCCGCTCCTTGATTCCCGATTCTTCTTCTGTGTTCTTAAGCTTCTTCTTTCGTTTTCTCTCTAGGCTGCTGATGTACGCTTATTCTAGCTCGCAGAGAGCGACGTCTCGGAAAGGATGTCCCTGTTTGTTCCTCTTATCCTTCTCTTAAACTTTACTTATTGTCAGTGTTATTCTAATTTATCGTTAAGTGGCGGATATTTTTCTGTCTTTCAAAAGCAGTTTTCCGAATTATAATTACGAAATTTTTTTTATCACAATAGCTCTATTAAACAATTACAATGCGCGTACAGTCGCTAACTCGACTAGTATAAAAAATCTTCCTGAAATAACTGAATTTATTTTTTTTTTTTTTCCGTATTTTCTTTTATTCTTGAGCATTTAATTACAATGCACATTAGAATAAATACTTATATCTGTATAAAGTTCTGCTCGCACTTTTTCCAGTCTACGCGACAAACCGCGCACTCGCCCTTTCGCGGCTAAAGTCGGAAGTTAAGCGAAGGGGTAATCCCGTGCAAATATCTCGGAATCAGCGATGGTTCCGCTAACTTACGGACGAACAACTCTTTCTCGTTTCCGCGCTCGGATTATCGCGCATAATATATTGTTCATCGAGTGGAATATCGTGTCGCGGCCACCGCCGACGCACCGCAAACTGGAACGAACACAACCGAAAATTTTCCCGTCGACACAGTTGAGGAGACCTTGACCCGCGAGCACAAAGCAGATTTGCGCGTTTGACTCCATATGAAATGCTTCAATTGAAATGTTGTAATATGTTAATGTGATACAAGAGCGATACAAACGCGCGCGTAAATCATATTCACGAATCTATTGAATCGGAAATTCGCGATAGAAATTCGCTGAATTCAAAAGATGCTTTGCACGCACGTTTACCTTGTGGTTTTATATTTATTAAATAGAACCAATCTGCCCTTTTGCAATTACCAAAATCGCGTATTCAATGGCGATTTGAGAAATAAATAGAGAAACAAATTCTCGTAATAAAATAGCGACTAACTAAAGAAAAAAATTGAAAATAAAGAAAACTATGCGGTTTTGACGCATGAATTTGTAAGGAAACCATGCGCGTTTGCTTGGTTAAGACAAATATAGATTCAAGGGCTTCAGTCACAGTCGTACAGACGATATGCTGACCCAACTCTTCTATTTCTACGAAATACTCGTATTTGCGTTGCTGGATGCACGGTGTGAGTATACAGAAACCGCAGAAATAACTCTGAGCGAACGCACTTTGCGAAGGGAAACGACACTAGTACCTGTGTGCAGAAGCGGGAATTTGTTCGAAATGAAATTTTCGCAAACACCACCGCCCGATGGATTTTTCTCGCCCACCAACGAACTCGTATTCACTCGACGTAGCGGGTGAAAAATGTATACAGGTACGATTTACACAATGAGCGATGTAACTTAAAATTTAATTTTTTTAATCGAAGTGTGATTAAAAGGGCTCGATACGCGTGATTTCGATTCCGAATAATCGAATGTGAAATATTGCATAACGTTTTTCTAAATCTCGAGTGTTATAATCGCCTTCTTCAACATTTGTAAGTTTTGTTGCTTTTTCATATCTGGTTTTTTCATGTACACGAATCTGGTGTGTGTGTGTGTGTGTGTGTGTGTGTTGCAAAAGCTTTCCTTTTTTTATTAAATTCTCTCAATCGTTTTTTCAGATTATTTTCAAGCTCGACATTGCGTTTCTTACATACGTCGCGTATTTTTATGAATTATCCTATACGTTCGGTACGTGTAATGTTCGAGGGGTGACGTTGGAAATCTGGATTCGCGATTGGATTCCGCGCGCGGAAGAGATGACGGGAACCAAGTTGCATATTGCAGCCGCGTCTTTTCGTGTACGTGCGCGCCAATCCGCGTTTGTAGCCGTACGTAAATATCTTTCTGTACGTGCAATTCCGCGCCGTTTGCCGGAAACGAATGACGAGAGAAATCTATCTCTCTCGTTCGGGGCCCGAAATTACTTCAGGTGAAGCGCCCGGATATCGGAGAGCTCGGCGGAACGATCGCTGTCGCTCGAATAATTAATCTATTACCGAAATCTTCGATTTGCAGTGTCGCCCTGCGAATCGTCTTCTAGTTAGAAAAATGGATGAAGTTTCCGACTCTCGGGAGCAAGAAATCGATTTCTCTAATTAATGCAGAATTATTTAATTTAATTTTAAATTTTAAATTTGATAAAAATATTCATCGGTTTTGTTTTACCTCAAAGTCCAAAATCTAAAAATTATAACCAAGTTTTCTCTGATATCACCTTTGTTGCTATTAAAATTCTTGTAATCGAGCGCATGAAACTCGCAATATACATCTACAGAAAATGAAGTAGCGAGCTCGCGAGTTTGTTAAGTTAACGATGTGCGAAGTAACAGAACGTGACTTGAATGTGGTAAATAATGTATCACGCGCATAGTAATATGGTAAATAAAGATAACGAGACATAATATCGCTCTTGATGTAATAAAAAAAAAGAAAAAAAAAAAAAAATAGAAATTGCAATATAATGCTCTCGAGTAACAGCGTGAGGAATAATAATCCCTTTTCGCGACGGTTTTAACGTTATTTATCGCTTTATACGATCCCGTACGGAAGAGAGAAAAAGAGAGAGAGAGGCATTAACTTTTCTGAGTGTGTGTGGGTGCGGACTATGGAAAACATTTGCTCTAAACTCGTTTCGTGCCGTGACAGCTTAATAGCGCGCGAATGATATTACCAGAAATTCCGAATGTAGTTTTACGACGTGGGCGGTGTGTGTAACTCAGCTTCGCTCAGAATCCGTGGAAGCGGTATCTCCGAGCCGTCACGTTACGTTAATACGCGTCGTCGCTTGTGCTGATAAACTATAAGCGTCGGTAGTTATCGCGCGACGCGTCTCTCAGCCGTGCTGCCCGGCAGTCGGTCCACGCCGACATGACGTGTAAGCCTATGCTATGTATCTTTTGTGCGCGGTGCATCGTAGATAGAAAATAGCGTAGCGAAAACTGGGAGAGCCGATAACCGTGTGGAAACGATGTCTAATGGAGGTGTGGCAGAAAAAGCATGGATCGACTATTTCCTGGCGGAAAAAAAAATTGAGGGCATATATGCGACGTAATCGATGCGAAACTCGCGACGATATTTAACCCGCGTCAAGCTTTATTAATCCAAAGTTTTATTAATCCAAACATTCCACCAACATACTTTCTGACGATCAAATCTCACGTTTTCCGAATTTCGCTGCCGATCAGAATTCGCCCCGGCATCATTTGTGCACGCTATCGATTATTGATATTATTAATAGCGTTAGTATGTAGAGGCATGTGTGACTCACTATCTGATGAAAGTTTCGCACCGAGTGCCCACATTTATTCCAAATTTATTCTTCGGTATCCGATGGAAGAGTCTCTCATTTTCAGCGATCGCGCGATTTCGGAAGAAGATCGCGTAGGGCATTTTGCATCCGCTTCCCTTCCCTTTTTTTGCGACAAATTCGTGAGGTCGGAATGAGAAAAGCGCGAAAGAAGATTTTTCAACCTTCGCAGTTTGTTCCGTGTGAAAAGTTTCATTCCTCGACATTATCCTCGACTTATATGGTAGTTGGAAAAGTATCTGACGGAGCATTCGGCAAATTGCGCGTAGCTATGCTTTTTTTTGTCGAGCAGCGAAACCGGCATTAATCTTTGTTCTGTGATATTGATTTAATCTGCGTTTGAAGAGAATTCGAAGAAGTTCGCGCGGGACATATCGTATCCTGTTCATTTTCACGACAGACCATTTGCCCGAGTCCGTAAAAAAGAGAATGAGAAAGAATAAGAAAGGGAATCTCTTTCAGATCCCTCTTCGCACTTCAAATTTTTCGCGCAAGAAGTCTCATTTTTCATTGTCCCGACGTGTTTCTTTAATTTGTGCGGAAAGAAAAATTTCGTATCGTGAAAAAGTCACACGGCTTCAGTGATAAGACAGAACGCGTGCTTGACATCTTATTACGCACTTTCGCTTTGCGGCTTCGTATTTGTTTTTCTGTTTTCATATTTACTTAATTTATTTCTTCAAAACGAAATTTTTCTAAAACGAAATTGACTTCGCTCGCTTGTCGTCTTGCGAGACTTTCAGTCTGAAATCTTTTTACTCTTACATTCCTTAACGCGTCAAGTCTATATATTCCCCGGAGGGTGTTGATATTTATTTAATCCGCGTGAAAATGCACAGAGCAGAGAAGAGTTGCCCGCCACTGCAAGCGCAAGGGAACTTACGAGTCGACGATCGCAAATCGATGATTCGTTTATCGGATCGACCGACGTTAAGGCTCGGCTCGGCGAATTCAATGGCTGAGATATATGTACGTATATATATATATGTATATATATATGAATCTCGACCAGACGAATCCTCCACGGTCGCCCGAATGTCGGAGGGGACTTTTACAATCGCGCGCCAAGACTTATATTCGTCGCGCCAATCTTCCCGTCTCCCTCATATACTCGCGTGCGTGCGGATGCACGCGCTTTTCTCCATTTTCCACCTAACCCGGCAGAAGAGTGCACCCGTTTGCACCGCCGATGGCGCAGCCACTCTTCCGGCATTCGCCACTCGATCTCCAATTTCGTCTTCGCGATCCTTTCGCGCACGCTATTCCGCGCCTCTTTTCTACCAGGTCGAACGTCATCCCTCTCTTCAATCCTCTCGCTCGCCCAACAACGCAATCCTCTCTCGTCCTTCGAGTATCTCTAAGGCGGCGCGCCCTCCTTTGCAAGCGTCATGTGCGGAATGCGCGGATTCGCGCTTCGCAAAACGTATTCAGCTTATTCGCGTCATTTGCTTCCCAACGAACTCCTTGCGAGAGAGGATCAAAAATGCAGAAGAGAATATATACGAGGCATTCTAGAATTTACGTATTTCTTGCGGTTATATGTTGAATGATTTTCATGTCTGCAGTCACTGTCGTCTAAACGAGAAAAAAGAAAATGTGCGACAGATAATGTAACACACACAAGTATTTAAAGTTTAATTTTTTGAGAAAAAATATTCTTTTTTCTATTGCTTTTTTTTTACACACTGAATTGTTTTTGATAAGTATTATATAGAATCATAATAAAAATTTTGAATGTGTATAAGTTTGTTCATGATCTTTCACATTCAATCAACGTTATTTTCCGAACGTATTTCCGGAAGAACGAGCAAGGAGAACGAAGAAAAACGGGAACAAAGGAAACGGTGGAAATAATGCCTTTGGAAGGAAAAGAGCTCGCTTGTGTGTGTGTGTGTGTGCCGCGGTTCGAGCATCGATTTCATCCAATCATCAGCGCCTTTAATACCAATCAGCGATCGGCGGCCCCCTTGACTCTCCCGGAGAGCGATCGGACTAATTACTGATCGGGATAAGACGCGCGCAAAGTGATAGAGCGCGGTAATATGTGAACGAATATACTCAACTCGACAAGGAGCACTTTCTTTTCTCCTTACCTCTTTTCCTTCTTTCTCTCAACGGCTTTTTTTTAAGATTACGAATCACACTATTATTCTGCACGGGGAAAAATAAAGGAGGAAACTCCACGCGGTCGTTGAGAAAATTGAAGCGATATTAATCTGAAAAAGATCCTATGTACGAGATCTCTTTTACGTAGGAAGAATTTTCAATATATATTTACGGTGTACGTGTTCAA
Source organism: Pseudomyrmex concolor (assembly GCA_014839585.1). NCBI lineage: Eukaryota > Metazoa > Arthropoda > Insecta > Hymenoptera > Formicidae > Pseudomyrmex > Pseudomyrmex concolor. Next base: position 19,998 of record QVOB01007852.1, on the reverse strand, counting down.
GCAATTTCGTGCAAAAATACATTTTAACGCTATATCTTTGTCAGTCGGGGGTTTTTTTTTTTTTTTTTTTTTTTTTTTTTTTTTTAAGAGTTAACGCTCGAGCATCACCAAGTGAAGAGAGTTTATCGCGCTTATCTGAATCGCGAATGGCCAGTCGAGCGAGATCGGATCGTTACCGAAAACTAAGGACATTCGTAAGTTTCCGACGGATACGCCAAAAATAACGTCGGAATAAAACGGAATCTTCCATTACCGGATTCACGGAGAAGGTTCATGCGGGGGTTATCTAAGCCTCCCCGCCGCCGTTATCTTAATGGCACTTATTGTCTTGACGTATAGTACGTTTCCCCTGGTCTCTCCCGCTCTCACCACCTTGCCTGCAGTTCCTCTTTCAGTTCTACCCTTTCTACTTCCGTGCGCATTAAGCTCGCGAGGGTTGTGAGAAGGCGCGCCGTCGCTGATGCCAGTCGTTATCGCGGGGAACTGAATACCGTTTCTTCTCTGTCTTTCATTCGCCACCACCGGCGACATATATAGACTCGGCAGCGTATCTCTGTTTTCGCAAATTGAACGCCGCAATTTGACGGGATCCCGAGGAAGCGGGATGTAAAATTACGACTTATTCGTTAAAACCTCTCCTCGTTGTCTCGGCAGTCTCTTTTCACGATTCTAATTAAATAAGTAGATATTCGAGGTCATTAATTTAGAGACGATGCGAAAATGACTCGCGAACAAGTTTACCGCCAACATTCGGTTTTCGGATTTGATTTGTGGAACATTATTTCTTCCACCAGTTGCAACACAATTGAAATATCATTGCTCGAAACAAAAAATCAAATATCAGAGAAACTATGTAGGTAAACACGTACGTTTTATTTCTAAAAGTTATTTCCGGAATTGATTTCTACGAGATAGTAACAAGTAACTTCAGGCCCCATCGTACAATATCTTCCACTTAAAAGTATGAGTTTGTTTGCCTAACGCACAGTGCTTGAACGTACGGAGTAATACGGAGGCGTACTTATTGGCAGCGCTCTTAAAACAGGAAATCGCGAGGCGGATGTTGCCCGATGTGCTTCCACTAATATGACCGGGAAAAGATTCGATTTACAGTGGTTCGGCTCTCAACGTTTACTTCCGGCAAACATCAGCTCTTCTCCCTCTTTTCTTTTTCTCTCTCTTCCCGCTCTCTTTCTCCGCACTTACGGGAATATGACCGCGCTCATTGTTTCCGATTTTCCGCGTTCGCGTACATTTTGCCGCGACGACGACGACGACGACGATGATGATTAATATTGACGCGGCTATATACCGGGGATAGAGTCTGCGCCGTACCTGAATTATATGCGAACTTTAGTGGCCTCCTGTCTGCCCTGCCGACGTCGGTGTGTCCCTAGGGATGTCCCGGTTCGTTGACACGACAGTCAACGTCATAGGCCAGAGGACGATGTCTCATCCTGCCGCTTGCTAAGCAACGTTGAGTATTCTCACACCGCGCGCTATACTTCCGATTAAATTAGAGCTCAACGCAGCGAGAAATGGAAATTACTCATTTTCGTGTCGTCTATTAATATTAATAAAACAATTAAGGAGAACTGTTTTAAACACGCGACTAAAAGCCAGTTTTAATTTCCGGCACTCAGATTTTATTCTAATGGTTTTTTTTTTTGTTTAAAAAGAACTATATATAGAATTTTTATCCGTGTTCTGCATTACATGCAATCTCGCAGGTGTAACTTTTCCTACATTCCTCACACTTGTGTCATATCACTTCGCATTAAAAAAAAAAAAAAAAAAAAAAAAAAAGAGAATTCAAGCTCCGAGAAAAAAGTTCGCGCCCGTCGCGAACACATCGGGTGCGGAGGAGCCAACACGGCGGGATTATTCTTAGCGTTTTCATGGCGATTTTCCATACTGGCGTGCACGAAGAAGTTGGCGCGGCGCGAGCGCGAACGTCGATGCTCGGTCATTTAGCGCGGTAAGTGGTGCCTTCCGCGTTAGGTAGAATAAAAAAAAAAAGAAGAAAAAACAGAGAGAGAAAAAGAAGAGAAATGAAGATATACATAGTCCATGTAACGCGGAATCGATAGATTCCGAAGAATTACGAGAAGGGGGAGCGGCGCGTGTACACGGCTGCGGAATAATTCAGTATTCTCGGCATAAGTGGTGCGCGCGCGCGTCGCGAAACGAACACATGCGATTCTGCCGGAGGATGAACTGCAAGAACCTGCCCGCGAGGCGGAAAAGAGCCCCCGCCACAAGCTCGTTAATTATACAAACGCCGTTCGTGTTCACCTCGACGCGGCTTGCTGACGCGAATACTCGCACTTCGCCCATGCCGCTTTGTTGCGCGTCGATAAGCGCGATAAGAGTGTTTTCCACTTCCCGATTCCGACAGTCAACTGTCTCTCGATCGGCTATTTTTATCTTTTGCTATGCGGTTTCACGTACGCTCGTTGTGACTTCAAATAATAATAAAAAATCACAGCACACAGAGTAGAAAAAAAATTCAGAAAAAACTAGTCAGAGACTAGAAGCTGGTCAATATTTAGAATTGTTGTATCAAGTAAATAGATAGAAAAATCTGTATAGATAGGATTGGCTAAAAATCAATCAAAAATTAGTTACATTAAGTAAAAAATGACAAATAAAAACTCGAAAAGTCAGAAAATAAAACAGTTAAGGTTTTGTCCAGTAAATACTCGAAATATTTTGATTATTATTTTTCAACAAACCTAAATGCGTTTAATATTAAAGTAATTAATAAATAACATCTAATTTTTATTCAGTAAAAATTTGAAAAATATTCTAATTATTATTTTCGAGTCACAAATTAGTCGGAATTTGGCCAGTACAAACTAATCGGTAAATGACAACTAGTTTAAAAAAAAAAAAAAAAATTTACTTGTCCAGTAAAACTCGAAATATTCTGCTTGTTAAAAAAATACAAAATAAATATAATATAAAATTTTTAAATTAATATTACTGGCCAAATACTGGTGAATATTCAAGAAATCTGGCTACGTGATGTTTTAATTTTTATCCGAGACTCTGTAAAATGTGGAGACTGCGAAATTTTTTAAATATTGTACTTTTACCGAGATTGTTTTTTTTTGTGAGAGTAAAAATTAAAATAAAAGAATAATCTTTTTTATCAGTTCTGAATAAATTAACATCACATGTGAAATCTCATCGTTTCGCAATTTTTCATTGTCGCACGCAACATGTATGACAAGGAATAGTATTTTAATGTAGTCTGCATATGTAAATTACGAGTAATGCAAAATGAGATGAATGTTTCATTCACTGTTTTTATTAAACGGTCGCGACGTTAACTAATTAACAATTCATAAATGAAAATGACAATTAATTATCTCATATAATAAACACAGCGTCTGTAGAAAGGACATTATATTTATATGTGCATAAAACAATTCGTATAAAATTCACGCGTCTGCATATTGTATACATATATGTATAAAATCAATCACTTATTCGTTTTAATTTCGAGCAAAATTAAAAAGTTGTGAAATATATAGTTTAGCTTTGTGCGGACGGAGATTAAACCGACGTGTCGTTAATACCAAGCGATCGCCATTAATCTTCGCGTATCGAGTACTGAAGTTCAGCATCGGCGAGTGATTTCGGCGCACACTTAATTACGTTGCAACAACGCTCGCGAGTATTGCTCGAGGTCCTTGACAGGATCCACCGTGAAGTTTAGACTGAGTTTACCCGTTAATGACTGGGTACATACCAGAGAATGTGCTCAGGTACACCGGTGGCCACGTATTCGCCGATGTTGGCTCATCGGCTTCACGTTGATGAAGAGAGTATCAACGATACACCAAGCGCAAAGCGATAGAATCTAGTTAGTAAAGACCTCCCTTTTTCAACGCCCGCCATATAGAAGCGCCATCCAATCAATGGCTACTCGGGCAAAGACTGTTGATCTATGTATCTTAGTTTTGTGAGTATCGCAAAATGATAGCACTTTGCACAAATGAGTAACATTTTCGCGAATACGTACTTTCACAAGAAAAAGAATGACGAATAAGTTCGTCGGAGATATAATTGTGTAATAATTATGTCATGAAATAAATTATGAAAAGAAACACACGTTATTTACGTATACTCTCTCTGACTTGCGATGTAAAACGCGATTTTAAATGATAAATATCGTTTGTCTGTTACCTATAGATTTTTCGATACTTCTTCGTCCCATCGTTCTTTATATAAATAAATCAGCAAATAAATTTAAAAACGCACTACATTTAGCAGTTTATCGATCTGCGCAAGCTTATCTTACGTGTTACCTGTTTTGCTTTCGAAATGCCGTCCCGACTTCAATTCTACTGAACTTCATAAAACACGTAGCGCGCGGTGGCATACATTTGAGCGTGAATTGTACGCGTCTTATCTGTTGCAGTTAGATATCCGCGTGAGATCGCGCTTTGTTTTATCGCCGACTGTGTTTGCGCCGAGTACGAAAACTAACACAACAGGCGCGCCGATAGTTTGTGTACATTCACCAACCAACGGACGCGCGCGCGCGCGCGTTTTCGCGTCATTATTCAAACGGGGCGAGAACTTTAATCGCGAGAACTTTAATCACGCGATTCCAAAATTATCTAGCCGACGTAGAGAAGAACTTCGCGCCGAGAGCAGAAACGGAGGAAAAGGAATTGCCTCCGCCGTCGTCATGATAAAGCGATTTTACTCGCACTACGCGGCGACCCTTTTCGGAAGGGTTCTCTCGAAGTTCGCAGGTCTACGCGAGAGGTAAGAGATATCTCAAAGACTTCTCTCCCTGCTAAATGTCGCGCCCATCTAATTGAAGAAAATGTTACGCGACCTTCATCAAGTTGAAAGACACAGTTGAGTTAATCGGTTATTTTCAACGAAGAAGGAAGTTCTCTTCTAATGTGTTCTCCATGCGATTTAATTCCCGGAGAGATTAGTAGCGATTTTAGATCGGATAGAATTCAATATTTATTGAAAGGAGTGCTCTGCTTTATAATCATCGAGGGAGAATGTTTTAAAATAAAACGACTCTATCCCATCGTTTTGCTCGCACTGCGAACTTCCGCGCGCGGCATTTAAATTTAAATTCAAAGATTACGACTGTCTTAGTTTCTAATATGAAGGTAAACATTTAGATGCGCGCGAGGGATGAGAATATCTCAGATGCTCGAATTTCCCATTTGTTCTAATTGCACCAATCCTAAGTAAGTTTCACCGTAGACAGAACGTAGAAATCGATGTCAATCCGCAAAAGGAATCGGGCAAGCGCGTTTTAGCGCTGAAAATGTGCGGCGAGAGAATATATAGGGGACCACGCGCTCGCGCGCCATGAAAAATCAATGCGCGTAAAGTATTCTTCTCGCGTGTACGCGAGAAACACTGATACGTATTTGAATCTAATCGACGTAGGTGCGCCGCCGCCCGTGCTGGCAGTAACCGGGCCTGCGACACTTTCAATAGCACCGGCGTTACGAATGACTGCGCCCACGTACAGCGTGCATATCGTATTCCAGCCGAGGCGGATACATACGCCACCCCCGTACACGAGGTGTTCCAGCTTCATCGTCATTCTTTCCGCTCGTTTAACCCTCGACGAATTCATCGATCTTCTTTAACGGAGATTCGGTTGTCGTGGCCTGTCGCAATTTTTCGACTCGCTGTGTTTAACCTCTCGCTATACGCACTTTGAATTATAAAAATGTTTGAAATAAATTTGCCTAAGGTAGAAAAACTACACATGAAATTAATATAAAATAGTAATAGAAGTTTTTTAGTTCGAAATTCTGAATTATTTGCAAGAAAAATCGAAGATACTTCCGTCGCTTTTTTCTTAAATGAATTTTCATAGTATAATTCGAGACACCGTGTGTAGATGCAGTAAAGAATTTGAGCGAGATTTATGCGCGCGTTTTCATTAGACCGCATCGTAGCTGTCGGAGAACCAAGTCGATCTCCCCTCCGATCGGATCGGCATTTCGGCGCGATCGATTTCTCCTTACGTTTCACGGCGATAAATATGTAGAAGCCCGCGTATTGCTTTATTGCAAATTGCGCTCACGCTCGCGGGAGTACTTGAATTCGAGATACCCCCTCCTCCCGACTAGATCTCTCGCGAGGCTGAGATTATCGATTCACCACCTCCGCCGTTCCCAGGTGGCAAGTACGCGAGCAAACTCTTATTTACTTTATCGAAAATCGCGCTTATTTATGTGGTACACACGCTTAAACGTGTGTAACTAACCAACAAATTACGCGCGAAAACGATCGACGAGTTTCTTTCAGTAGTGAAGGGCAAATCCGCTCTTGAGATTTAACAAACGAATTCTTCGAAAAGAACTTTTTGATGTGTAAAAAAGTTGATTGAAGATTGACAACAAACGTGTTAATTCTAATTGTTACAATACACGTTTTGTCTGCTTTAAAAATTATTTTATCAAAGAGAGTGGTTTATTACTCTTTTTACTTATCATTTTTATGTTCTTTTGCGTTCAACGTGTTCTTAAATCACCGGTGGTTAATCGAGGATGCTGTTTATCAAAAAACATCTCCCTGAAAAAATATTAGCTCCCTTAAGGGTAACGAAATAATTCAATTCTAGCTGATAGCGACGAGTCCGCCCTCGAATGCCGGCCGCGGATGATGAGGGACGGCGGCGGATAGGGTTGAGTGGTGACGAACAGGGCGAGAAAGAGAGAGATATATATATGTATATATATAAGGGGTTGAGCGACACGAACGGGGTTGTAGGCAGGCGAGAAGCGAGTGTGTCCGGAGTTTGAAGCCCTTAATTGCTTTTTAAAACTTTCAAGTTCGAGTTCTCGAGCTTCCACTGCCGCCTAACGGGCGACTCTCATCGCCACCCCCCCCCCCGGTCGCACCCTTTGCATTCTACTTAGGAATGTTCAATATTAGTTTTCCCTATCGGAGGTTGCGCGAGGTTCGGCTAAGACGACAGGCAAACAAGACGGATGCCAGAAGACGAGCAAAGAATAAAAAATAAAAAAAGTAAAAAAACGGGAAAGGCCGCGGGAGGTGAACCCGTCGATAACTGGATGTCGGGTTTTTGCGCTTCAGGCAATTAACGTTACCTCTGCCTCGAAAGGAGAAGCTACTCTCGAGTATCAGTTTGTCTATTCCCCGAACGCGCCGGACTTGTCTTTCTTTCGGCGGGAAGCAAACTGCCCGCTCATCGAAGTTTCACGTTGCTCTCACCCTTCCTTTTTTTTCACGGAAAAGAAGATACTTTCAGCACGCTCGAAAGTTATCCCGAAGGTAGGAAGAGGAGAGGAGCGGCTTCCTCCGCGCCGCGTCAAAGTGGAACGATTGTCGTCGATGTTGACTTCAGAGTTGTTCTATAGGAGTGGAGACAGCCGACTGTTTGTGTTGGCAATTAGCTGAAATCTGTTGTGACGAAAAAGTATACACGCTCTCTCTGTAAGCTGCTTTACACTTTCGGTAAATTGAGAAAAGTTGTTGAAATGAAATATTTTAACAAGTAGATTAGTTATATGAATTATTCTGGTTATTAAAAAATATTAAATAAGGGTAATAAAGTTTGAGTCCGAAGACTTACGGGGGGTTGGTTCATGTTACATGTCATTCGTATTATTCTCAAATTCGGATAATCTTAAACCGTAACCTCGAATATATTAAGTATCATTATAAAAGGTTCGTCTTTCACACGTGGAGGAGATCGTCCTTTTTTTTCCTTCAAAACGTTTACCTCGCACGAAGATTTGAAAGCGGGAGGAACGGGGCGATATCGAGCTTCTGAAACGGGTCTTTTCGAGGAAGGAAGAGCGCGTCATTTGCTCAGCAAGTGATATCTCTCCACTCTGAAATTGGGGTACGCCCCTTAAATTCAACGACTGTCGCGCGACGTTAGCTGTGAGATACGATTTCTGTAATACCAAAAGCGAAAGAAGAGTGGGAGTGTTCCGTATAGAGAAGAAAAGAAGTGGATTTTCAATTTCGAAAGGATATAGACCGTAGTTCGCGTGTTCGCCGTGGTACCGAATGAATCCCATTTGTTATCTCTTTATTGTAACTTCCCCTCCCCCTCTTTTGTAGTAACGTCAATATTACATTGATTTCCGGATGAGAGGAGAACGCCGGCGACTTAAAACTCCAGCGACTTCCTGGCGCGCCGAAACGAAATGTGGATAATTATATTTGGCTACCGGCAACTTCTCAGATAATTGTTAAACGCACATTATCCACATAAAGCGACATTGCTTTGTTTGTCGTCGTTCGGTAAATTGTTTTTTAACGTTTCGGGAGAAAAACAAGATAAAAATTCGCGTCGTTTAAAGGCGAAGAAGTCTGCGCCAACCCTAGTCGCTTTCGGGTAATAGGGCGAGCTCTATTAGACGCCGTTATAGAACCGCGCTCCCTATACGCTCTCTTCTCTTTCTCTTCGCACTCAACTTTGGGATTCCACGGAGCACGTGGCCCAGATCTTTTATGCTACGGTTTCCGGGAGGGAGCTCGCGCGCCATTTGCCCACATCGCGGCTGACGTCTTTAACTTGCAAAATGGGATCTTCTCCGCCCTGCTCTCACCCTGTTTTCTTTGACCCGATGAGTATTGGAACGGCAATAATTGCGAACTATACGACTGCCATCCCCTCTAGATGCACGAGCGGAAGAAAGCACGTCGAGTCGCAAAACGAACAAGTCGAAGAGATTTACGGCGCGTGGGTAGCAATGAAACAACAAAGTTGCAAAAGAAACAGTGCTTGAGTTAGCAGAGGATGTGTCTTCGATTCTCAAATCCGATCTGTGTTTGTCTTCTTGCTTATATCTTGTTCTTGCGAAGCAACTATACCGTACAGTGCCTATCCCATAGTTCCAAACAGGATCCATTGTTTTATCTTGTACTCACATATATCTTAGTCGAGATGTTTTTTTTCTTTTTTTTTTTTCGGAAAACGCGCGTTTCCATAAAACTTTCAAATTTATAGCAGACGCTTTAAGTGTTCATTATTCATATCCTAGTTCTCAATTTCTTGCGAGTCGTAGCTCACAACGCTTGCAACGAGTATCTCTAACCATAATTGCGGTGATTAACGCGTCTCTTTATGTTCCCGGAGTTATCACGGGTTTGCACTCGATTCTCTCTCGTGAACATCATTTCCGCTTCCGGTGGAAATCTTCTCCTCGCTCTTTTCTTGCTGATATACTTAAGGATGCAGCGGGTTAGGCGGATCTTTTAAATCAGGATTTCTGAGATCGAGCACGTGGCTTACTCGCATCGCAAATGGCAGACTCTCGGATCTCACAATAGCTCCTGCGTTCTTTGAACTCGACTATCTAGGGATACTCACGAGCCACTATTTTCCGCGAGACTTCTGCATAAGAATGTATCGAACAAGATAAAGGAGAGGACATTTATCATACTGCAGAAGAAAATCCTCCGAACCATTTAATGAAAGCGCATAGTACAGCACGATATGGGTGGCAATATTTCAAGCGATTTCGAGTTAAAGCTACATCTCGGATGCTAAATCGGACATCGACTTTAGAGATTTCACGTTAAAGATAATAAAAAGAATAAAAAATTAAGTAATGTAAAAAATCTTAAAAAAGAAAATCTCTGCTCTCTCTCTCTCTCTCTCTCTCTTTCGTACATGTTTAATTGAGATTCCCATGTGGTAAAGCTCATTTGAAATTCACCAAAGATGAGACATTATTTATCTGCAAGCTTGTCTTTAATATCTTTAATGTTGAAAGATTGATCGTTCTTGAGGCACACCGTACGTATAAAACACTTCGAAAGAGGAACTTGGCCGCAGCTTGATCGAAGACAGGATAACGAGAGTGCATAACGTAGTCAAAGGGCGTCTCCAGAATCGATCGGCGGTGAATCGCGTGATTCCCACCTCGCTGCTTCCAGCGCGCGATGCCCATTTCCCTCCAATCGACCTTCCATCTTGGCCCCGGGAATCTTTCGATTTCGCCCGGATCTGGGTCGCCACGTTATATCCTTCATCCTTTTCCTCCCTTTTCCGTCGTTTTCCTTCGAATTAGGCGAGAACGGCGCCCGATTGTCTCAGTCGGTTCTGAAACAAAAGTAGGTGCCGACGATTATACGCGGTGGAGTCTAACGGACATGGAGGTTCCTCACGGTGGAAGAAGGTGGAGGAGAAAACGCGACGTGGCGCTCGGCGATTATCGAAGAACGTGAATGGGTAACACGTGAGCGGCTTGCAAATCCGTCGCGTCGTCCGCCGATTGCGAGACTTCTGTGATTCCGTCGACGATTTTTTCCTTCACATCCAAAACGTGTCTTGAATGGCGAAGTACGCTCTTAATCTGGGTCTCTGATACTTTTAATGGCGGGACAGAAATCGATAATAATCGTGAATGAGAGATGTTAGAATTGATAATTCTAAAAGTACATAATGTTTCATAATATGTGGCGAATTAATAATTGATGTCGCAATGTATGTTGTAATAACGTTTTGCATATTTAACACGTATCATACGTATATACATTTTGCCGATCTTTCGCCATTTTGTTAATAAGAATGCCGTTTTACGTAAGTCATACGATGAGAAATATAATCAATCTGTCTAAATAGAATCAGATAAAAAAAGAAATTTCTTTGTATCTATTTCTTTGTATCTTTTACAAGTTTATATACCTATAGAAAGATAAATTTATTATTTTTCAAATTACAATTTTCCAACACTTAATACGCATTTCTATATGTACCCACACATGTTTGCCTCTCATTTTTTCTTTTTCTTTAGCCTGTCAGCCTTGTCATTTTCTTTATTTCTCAATCTACTTGCCGCACGCCGCAATCTACTCTCGCCTCTTTCTTTATCATCCTACTATTTCTACTTCCTATTACGTTCGTAAAAAGTACTTCCGTTTCCGTTTACTATTTTCCTTTTCATACATTCTTTTTCTTTTTTTCTCTCTCTCTTCTTTCGTTCCATTCTCACTCACTTATTCTTCTCTCTCGCCCTTTCGCTCTCTTTCTCTACAAGCTTTATATAAATTTTTATTCTATTTCGATCAAGTTATTGTAAAGTTCATATATTCTCTAGTAATTATCGTTCATTCTTCGTGTTTTATTAAATCAAAAAGAAGAGACTTCGTTACTTAAGAACTATAACAATGTTGTCGAAATATTATCATAAGCACAAACCTCGTCTGATTACAGCCTCGTATACCGATTAGTAATTGTATTCTAACGAAATGTGTGTGTGTGTGCCAATGACATGTTGTGCTACGAATCGGTTAACGAATCCGTGTAGCCAGTTCTCCAATCAAGCGCGATTGTCCCGAGATGTGTAAGTGGCTTGATCGTGTAAAAGCGACCCCAAGTTTGACGCGGTCGGACACGTGTACGTTTCGCGGCGAACCGCGACAAGCGAACCGAGGGCTACTGTCGCTTGTATTCGGTATATATTGCGCGGCCACCCTCGATAGTCGCCCTTCTTCTCGGGGATGAATCGCGTATGCCCGCAGTATAGCCGCAGATCATTGACGTGCGTCGAATGGAATTGATTCCTCGACCGGGCTTAAGAGTGGCTCAGCCATCTATATGGTTGAAAAAGTAATTAAGTCTAGACTTTTTTAATCGCGATGTTATTAAATGCTTTAGATGTTCTATTATTGTGTTTGATGCAATAAGTCATATCCTGATACATGTGTGATCTGTTTACGTAAAAATATAAATTGATTTTGTTCTGTTAAAATAAAATGCTGACTTTGTTTTACCAAAACATTAGATTAGCAAAATAGACAACTCCCTCCCAGATCAATATATCTCATCTTCAATATATATATATTTTTTTCTAACGTTCTTCTATAAAGATGGCTGATATAATAGTTCGTCTGATATAATTTTTGATCGTAAACCTCACGTGAGTTTTGATTAAAAGACGCAGTCGAGCGCGCAATTCTCAACAGACGTCGTCTATTCGCGTCGTATATGGGATGCCTCCTTTCTGGAAGCACCGATTTTTATCGGCGACTCGGCTATAAAGGCCCGATCCTTTGTAGTCCCTGTTTTTCTATCAATATTTTTCGACAACAAAAAGCGGAAAACGAGAACACCGGTCTTGACTTGGGACCGTTCTTTGTGTTTCAGAACGACACGATGCAAGTGGTTTGGCAATATCACGTGGAGGAGCCGGTATCAGCGGCCGGAATTTTACCCGATCACGGCGCGGTACGGGGGTCGAGGCCCTTGTACTTGGTGCAGCGAGACGCGCAACCTAGAAGAAACTCGCGTACTCAGGAAATGGAGCCGCAGCTGAAGAGCTGGGATATTTTAAATAAGCAGGTGAGTCGTGTTTATATTTCATCTGCGAAATCTCTTCTTCCTTTTATTCCAGCTGAGTTACAAAAGAGAATGGGACTCAAATAATAAAAATTGAATTTATCTTCTATCTCAAAAAAGTTGGCACACGTTTGGTTTTGTTTTCCGTAAAAGTCGTCTTCGAATTTCTAAACTTACGTAACGAAAAATGATATTCCTGAGCAAAGTAACGATTGCGTTCAACTTAGAAGTCTTATGTGTTCATAAAAATATATATTGCGAAGAAAATACTTATATACGATGTATATAAGTAAATGTAATATATAAAGACGTATTCCTTGTCGAGATAAATACTTAACTGACTGAAGAGAAGGAAGTGTGTCGTTCTCGACGTAATTAAATGAGCGAGTGCGAGAGAGAACAGTTGGCGCACGTTGCATTTATTACAATTCGCGTTATTACGATGGCACGTGACAAGAAATAAGAACAAAGTTAATATTCATCCCGACCGCGGAGAAATTTGCGAGCGCGAACAAAGACGATTAAAGAGTTTTAATTAGAGTTCACGAAAGTGGATCTGCCATCGGCGTTGTGATATTAGACTCGATTTGCGCGAAGGCCAGATCCCCAAGCCAAGCTTTGAAAAGATTTAAAGTAACCGAAGTTTACTTTACTCGGACATCGTAGACGAATCATTGTCGGAGGAGCAATAACTCATTAACTCGACATTAATCTCAATTCGAGTTTGTTTAGAATTTCCTCGAATCAAAATGCGTGTTTAAAATTAATTAGTAAACTATTTCTTTTGTAAGTCGATCGAGCGAAACTGTCTCACGTCGACATTGTGAAAACGTCAAAATCCCAACGGAGAAAGTGGAGAATTTTCACTGACGAAACAGAAACTGATTCGACGTTTCACGAACGAAACACAAGCCAGCTCGACATTTTGATATTGCAGAGACGCGGCAGATTATTCGTTTATCCGAATTCCCGAGATGCGAACGAGCTTTTTCGAAGGTCTCTCTCTCTCTCTCTCTCTCCTCTACATTTTGTGTCCGTCACTCATACAACACGCGTGTAGGTCGCGTGTTGTATCGCGTGCGTGAGATGAATGTTTCGGACGCATTTAGCGTGTTCGGCGTGCGCGTGCGACAGGATTTTTATCGGACACGAAGCGTATATAAGCGGCAGGAGTGAGAGAGAAAGAGAGCGCATTGTGCGCCGAATTTATGATGACATAAATCTTAACCGGGTCACATCCGGCAAAAACTATTCGTTCATTAGCGTCGCCGGGTCGTAGATTATGGGGTCGGCGCTATCGCTGGAAATCGGACAATGCTAATTCTACACCGTCTGCCCCGTCTATGCTGTTTATATCGAGACCGGAATTGGACCACGCTTGCGTATTCCGTCCGCTGTCCCGCGAAAAAGTGCAAGATCACTCGCTGAACATGCTGATAAACGACCTGGAAATGTTTACCGTGTAATATCGTTCGAGACAAGCAAACGCTGCTTGGCACGGCGTGTATTTGTTTCGCAAACAGGATATATTTGTAGTTTGTCGAATTGTATTATTTTTCTGACGAAATTTATATATATATATGACTGCTGAGATTGCAAAACTCTGTTAGAATCGCTGTAGTAGAATAATCGAGATAACAGGTCCTTCCCTCTCCTCTCACACTTCGTATGTTTGCTTTTCCGTTTCTTTCTCTTTTTAAAACAACAGCACGTGTTTGTTTTATTTCAAACGCCGCGTAAAATTAAAAGGTTCAAAAATAAAAAATAAAATAAAAAAAAAAAGGAAATCTAGCACAGTACGTGAAGTTCTACGGTACGAATCCAAATATTTTTCATAAAAACTATGCATTCAGACTCTCTCATAAAAATGATCGATAATACGGCTTTCAGTGTTTGTGCAAGATGGCGGAATATTTAATAAGAAAAAAAAAGATGAGCGGCGCGCTTCTTTGCAGCATTAGAATATCGTTGACCATCGCTTTATTCCCGCATCTCGACCCGCATCCCCATTTTCACCGGAATATCGCGAGAAAGTTCTTTCTTAACTTTCCCGGAAGTTGCCGAGCGGTCAAGTAACTTTTGTAGCGCGCTACAATGAATATGAATAGAATAAGCGCAAAGAAGACGAAGAAACTGGTGGTGAGCAGCTCCGGTTTGCGTTGCGGCGTTTCTCAGGCGTTTGCGATATTCTCCCGTCCGTTAAAACTTGCCACTGGTTTGTTAGTTCTTACGTTCTCGTTATATATTCTTGAAGACTCGTCGTCACTTCGTTCTCTCACAAGTTACGTTCGGACACGTTGAAAATTTCCTTTATTAGAGAAGGAAAGAGAGAAAGAGAGAGAGAGAAAGGATATAAACTCACAAATAAATAAAGCCATAAAAGTATCTGTCCGCTTCGAGGTTTTAGCCATTACGACACCTCATGTATATTATTGTGCAAATTGCAAACGATATAACAAAAAGAATTCAAGGCCCCAAGCGACGAAGATAGTCTCCGCAGCTTACAGGCGCAAAAATCGGAAATTCGCTCACGTCGTCTTTTAAAACTCCTCTCGTCGCCCCCGGGCGTCAGTCAGCGTAGCTCGACCGCAAAACAATAAACGCGCTTCTCCGTCCTTCCCGGTAATCTCGACATCGATAATTTCGCATAAGCGCGTGGGAGAATCCGCCGGCGCGGTTCGAGCGCTCAGGGCGGGAATCGGGAAGGGGAGAATGCGCGAAAAAGAGAGAATTGTAATTTTCTCGAACGCTATACGGTCGCCTGTACGCCCCGCGGCGAGCAGTTTGAAACGGCTCACCAGCACCTACCCTTCCCCACTTCACGCAGTTCTTTTATATCTGCCGGGATACATTGCAGTAACGGAGCGCGTGATGCTGCTCCATTGATGCACGAAAGCCCGCGCTCCGTGAGTAATTCGGATGAGTTCTGTATCTGACTTGTAAATGGCGGATGCATGTGCGACAAGTAACCACTAATAGCTGGTGCGCGTGGTTCTTACTGCGTTTCGCGCTGTGCAAGAAGTTTACAATTTAACTACAAAGCTGCATAACGCAACCAAGTGCAACTATATATAAGCGATAGTATAGAGTGTATTGCAAACGGCAACAACGTTTTGAACGAACCGAGGTTCGCATGTGTGTAATATGGTTTATGTATCGAGCGAAACGTGTAACCGAGGCCGTGGTGCATGTGGTTCTTATTCTGTTATACGTGCCCGAAAAACTCGCACCCGTGGTCTCGTGCACGATGCCGACCGTGCATGAGAACTGCGCAAAATAGTCGCGTGGCGTGGAAGGTCTCGTTTTGAGACAGAGCGAAATGAGCTCGTATATCACAAAAGTAACTCGCAACCTTGTTACGTAAGTCGCACGCGGCGTCGGAAAATATGGTAATGAATTTCTCGAATATATTTGCGTTTAACTGCTCTTACTACGTTGTAACAAACCATTAACGTGGCGTATGCAACTAAGTAGTTCAAGTTCTTTGAATTTTCCTCTCTGCTTTTTAACACTTTCGTTTCGAGGAAGTTTGCTGTGGAGCGCCCACTTATTTCTGATGAGAGATGGTACAAGAAGAAATGATACATACGCTTAAGTATTTGCGAAAACGAATTTGTCAATTAAAAATGCAATAATTTTCTCTCCTTTCTTCACTCCGGAATTGTAAAGAAATTATTAGTCTTCGAAGAATTGTCTTTCAATTGAAATTTTTACTAAAGATGTAAAAAAAATAAAGAATCTTTTCCTAAGAAAACATAATTATTTGTAAGAAAAGTGTGATATACTATTTAGTTTTTAAAATTTCCATATTTACGAACTTTACGTTATGTTTCCGTTCATAGGGCACAAAAAAAAATAAGTGACAATGATTTCATACGTATTAGAACCTCAGATTTTAATTGAGACTAGTTGGAATTTAGTCAGTTTAGCCATTCCTAAGATAAAAATCATAGGCTTAACTGACGCGCAAGTGACGGTCTGCCTCATGTGCGTCACTTGATACGCGAAACACTATCTCGCTCTTCTTCTTCGCACTCTTTTGCTTATGTTACACTATTGCTAATTTACAGTTGTTTTGCGCACACATCTTAATATTCTCTTTCTTTGTCGGTACGAAGTATATCGATATCTCTTTGAAACATCGATATCGATACCTCGTATCGACTTTGTTCCAATGCAATACAACTCTATCCGTTAGAGTTTCGCATGGAATTATACTTGCTTAACGAAGTACCATTCGAATTGCTGTGCAGGTTCGTTTACCCATGGGGCAAGACACGCTGCTCTGGTGCCGTGTCCTGAAAATGCCGAGCATTAATCACAAACACCACGTCGTGAAGGTAAGTTCCTGCAGGTATATAACCCGTTTACGGTAGCTCGCGCGCGCCCGCCGCTCTCCGACTTGATTAAAGCGAAGGTGGATGCTCTTGTAATGCCGAAGAAACTGCACGTCGAGTTTGCCGACGCGTCTCTCGGCCCTCCTATCTGCCCCGTCTTTCTCTGGCTCTCCCCCACCATTCACATCGTACGGGAGAGACTCTTCAGCTTCGCGTGTTTTCGCGTCCGGAGATGCAACATCTTCAGGTAGCCGTCCGATAAATATGCCGCGCAAAATGATAATCTGGAGAGGTTACGATGTTTCATACCGGATGATTAATCAACGGCCGAGCCGTTCTCTTAGGAAGTTTTTGATGTACGCGTATGTAAATTAAAAAGAGTATCGATTTCGCGCGTTTCTCGACCAAGAGTTTTAAATAATATTTCGATTACGCACACATACAAATGTGCGCACGAAGGATTAAGCGCTTAATTGTTTTTGTTTGTACGCGTGCTGTATACACACAAACAGATTGATTAATTCGATTATAAAATTACATCGTAAACATACAAGCGAGACATCCGCGCGATGACAGGATCAGTGCAGTAAACGCGCTGGATCGTTTTCGTCGTTCCGGCTAGTGGGTTTCACTGCCAACGATGACAGATCGATGCGCGAAATGTCATCGATAAATGCTACAATGACGAAGCAGCCGGTCGTAAAACTCCCATATTACTACCGCACATCGATCCATCGTCGATAATAAGTTTCATTTCGATGCAGAAGCGTGCGGTTCTCCAAATCGGAATCGAATCGGCAGTAAACGTCGAGAGCGGTAAAACTTGTTTGTTGACTGACTTTTGTGTTTGCGCACATCCCAATTTGCTGAATATTTTATCGTCAGAAAACCTGGAACGCATTTCGCGTTATGCATTTTCGAGTTTACATCGTCGGAAGGAAGTGGCGGTATATTTATTACGCGGTTATGTGTTTAAACTGAAAAGAATATCACGCATAATGACACATGACGAATCTTCGAATGTGAAATATTTGCACGAAACTTCAACGTGTGCATTCTTAAAAGTTTACGTACTCTTTTTTTCAAATGTATATTTAACTTGTATTACGGCAAATAATTGATCAAAGAAACACGTTCGTGTATACACATTGACGTTTGCACCGTTTGAATTTTGTTCTTTTCGTAAAGTGTACGTGACGATAATTCAATAAAATCTCATCTCAGCCATATTTCAACTCTTTGATTGTCATTCACAGCGCGATGTAAAGCCGTTGGAAAACCGGAACGAGTAAGAGACAAATAAATCGTCGTTGTCAGTTCGTTCGCGTAAGAAAAATTTTTTGTTCCCTCTACTTTAACTTATTTCCTAACGTTGATGTTCATATCTGCAGCCGAAACTTTCCGGAATAGAGCTGACGTTGTAATCCGCTCTATCTAACGCGAACTAATCGACAGCCGAATCTAGAATTCGATCGCACGTGACTCGACTGCGCGATGCGATTGCACTGTGTTCCTAGCGCAGCATCCAAAGGACGGGCGATTAGCGTTCCGATTGCGATAACTCAAGCATTTGAAACGCGGGCGCCTATCACGTGGCATTTTACGAAATTTTTTACCGATAAAGAGTACCGAGACGTTAACAGTCAGGCAAACGGCCGTTAGCCAGACACTCGGCGAGTTTTTAATTTGTTGTTTCTATCAAGAACGAATTGAAATGGCACGATGTAGAAGCGCGAAAGCTGCTTCGCTATACCGAAGTTCCCTTTTTCTCAATTTCGTGCTTTAACAGCATTCTTTCTTTAAACTGCACTTGGTATCATGTAAAAGACCTGTTTCTATCAAGATTGATACTCTCTATATAAGTTTATAAATTAATCTTCAGACAATCAATTGATATCTCGAGCCAACACAGCGATTATGCGTCAAGATTATTTTAAATTATTGGATTTGTTGTTTATGAAACGTTATTTATATGTATTACAAAATCGTAGATTTTGAAGAAAATTAAAGAAAGTTTTCGATTAAAAGAGTATCTGTTTTGCACAAGCGCGTAAAATTGAAAAAATTTACACGCAAATAACCAACTCACTTTATTTTCCATTGTAAACTTGCGGCTCGTTTCGATCAATTCAACGTCGGTTCTTCTGTAATGAGATTGCCAAGATATGCAGTGTGTTCTCTCGAGTTATGAACATATCACAAGGACAACCGAAATGCTCTCGACATTAATCCTCGTTACGAGCTTGTATGCCTGTTCTTGTATTTCAGTACGAACCAGTTATTCAGCCGGGAAGCCACCAATATCTGCACCATATGACCCTGTACGAGTGCCGCGGAGATCAAACCGCATTGGAATCCGCGGCCGAAACGACCGGGAGTGTGTGCTACGACGATTCTGATAAACCCGCATTCCAGTGCAACACGATTGCGGCCACTTGGAGCCTCGGTTCTGAGGTACGTCGAAAACTTCACTTCGTGCTCACACCAAAGACTTCGATGCGATTCTCAAGTGTCGCTACATCGGCGATTTTCCGAGAGAGTTCGTGATACGTTGCCAAAATCCACAGAACAAAAATAGAGACAGAAAAAGATAATGAGTTTTATAATTTATTTATTAATTTTATATATTTATTGCGTTGTCTATATGCAGCAATTGTTAGGTTTAAAAACTTTTTTAAATAATATAATATTCATGTATAAAGAAATACACTTGGTTGTCGCATCAAAGTTTCCGGTGTGAAAGAATAAAAATAAGTCATTTACAGTAGCTATCGCAATGTTATTATATTTTACTATAACGATTGATCGAAATGAACTTCGTTTCTCTTTCAAAGAAATGTGTGAAAATGTAAAAATGCAAAAAAGATGTTCTAAAATTTTTATGTTACATTTTACTTTTTTGTTTGTAACATAAGTGCCTAACGCTTACAATATCTAATTTTCGATGTACAAAAGCTCAACTCTTCGTTGACAAGTGTTACACACGTATAAGACACGTCCGGAGTTTCATGATAATTCCGAGTTCGGTGTAATGCATACCAATGTGAGAACAAGAATGCTACGAACTTGTTTCTTCGTCGTTATCGGAAATACGAACACATTGCAAAGTTGCAAACTGATCGTGAAACGTGTCGAGATCTTGTAAATGATTTTCAGAGCATTAAATGACAAGTGATAATGATGTTACTAACATGAATATTTGTTGTAATACTTGATCATTGATGCGCGCGCACACATATTAATCTGTTGTTTCAGTTCTTATCTTTACGCGCGCGTTCTATTTCCTTTTTTTAAATAATATATCGGTAATATTTAAAAAGCTGATGACGAATCTATTTA
>QVOB01007851.1:0-28018 GCA_014839585.1 Pseudomyrmex concolor | reverse complement strand
ATCCTGATAAAAACGAATTAGGTGACTATCTCCCGGAGGAGATACCGCAAATCGTTCTCCTGACCTTCGACGATTCCGTGAACGATCTAAACAAGGGTCTCTACACCGATCTGTTCGAGAAGGGACGAAAGAATCCCAACGGCTGTCCCATCTCGGCCACCTTCTATGTATCCCACGAGTGGACCGACTACAGCCAGGTGCAAAATCTCTACGCTTCGGGCCACGAGATTGCCTCCCACACGGTCTCGTAAGTAATCAAATCGTCATACAAGCGATCTGTGTGTCGATCTGTAAACACCGTCTACATACAAATTGACATGATTTATATTTCTCTTGTATAAAAAAAAAAATCTGTTGTCAATTGCTGAACGCGATTTGAAAGAAATCACGTTCATTAGATGATCATTCATGCGTCATAGTCGCACTAATACGTCGCAAAAAAGATCGTCGCAAATTAATTTCAATCATTAAAGCTGTTGGCTGTTGTCTTCTTTTTATACATGCTTATGGCGTTAAAACTAACGGTAGCTTGATTCGCCATTGAAAGAGTTAACAAGTCATATACGATAACGATAAATCGCTTGTCATAGCTCGATTGATTATTCGCGCCGTGAAAGTCGTAAACTCGAATGACTAATAAGGCGATAAATTCTCACAAATAACATAGGCACAGTTTCGGTGAGCAATTTTCGGCGCGAAAGTGGGCGCGAGAAGTGGCTGGGCAGCGTGAAATTCTGGCGGCCTACGGAGGCGTCAAACTGGAGGACGTCAGAGGAATGAGGGCTCCCTTCTTGTCGGTAATAAAAATACTCTGCTCATTGTTCTCTTATCATTGTAAAACAAATAGTGTCTCTCTCTCTCTCTCTCTCTCGATGTACAGATAATATTAACAGAAGATAATTCGCGCTTTCCGATTGTACAAAAAAATATGTATTTCACGATGTTTAAATGAAAAAAATGTCCTTTTTTATATATAATATTTTTTTATTAACTATGAAACATCGCTACGTAAACATCGCCGGTCTTTATACAGGTCGGAGGAAATAATATGTTCAAAATGCTTTGGGACACAAACTTCACGTACGATTCTTCAATGCCCATCTATGAGAACCGACCGCCCAGCTGGCCGTACACGTTGGATTACAAACTCTTTCACGACTGCATGATACCACCCTGTCCCACGAGATCCTATCCAGGATTGTGGGAAGTTCCTATGGTAATGTGGCAAGATCTCAATGGAGGTAGGTGCTCCATGGGAGATGCCTGTAGCAACCCACCGACTCCGGACGGCGTATACAAGATGCTCATTAAGAACTTCGAGAGGCATTATACGACCAACAGGTATAGCGAAGTAGCCTGCGAACTGTCATGAAGAACAATCGAGAGAGATCACATAATCACTACAATCAATTTCTCTGCCCGATATCCTAAGTTTTTTTTCACGCATAATTTCTGGTTTTTTTTTTTTTTTTTTTTTTTATTTCCACACTTGGCAGAAACTTAGTTTTCTTGTAATAATTTAAAATTATTCGAGCGTTTGTTAAAATTTCATTGTACATAAAATTCCTCAATTTCCGCATTTAGATTTTTGTTTTTTAAGTGAATTATTTATTTTAAAAACTCTATTCTGAGTGAAACAAGAGATTTTTATTGAAATTTTTCTCGAAATAGAGCACCTTTCGGCTTGTTCTATCATGCCGCGTGGTTCACTCAGCCGCATCATAAGGAAGGCTTTATTTCGTTCCTCGACACCATCGTCGCGATGGACGACGTATGGATAATTACCAATTGGCAAGCCATAGAGTGGATCAGGAATCCAACCCCTTTGTCGCTTCTGCACACGTTTGAACCTTTTGGATGCCATTATCCGGTACAATTTTTGTCTTAATAATAGTAACACATTAACATTGATTAAGAAGAAAGTACTTTTTATGTGCGTAACGATCGTGACAATCGAAGAATTTCACTTTATCGCGACGTTCGTGCGCAGGATCGACCCAAAAAGTGCAACAACCCGAAGGTCTGCAATCTCTGGCACAAGAGTGGCGTAAGGTACATGAAGACCTGCCAAGCATGTCCGGACATTTATCCCTGGACAGGCAAGACCGGTATTCGCAGTAGTCGTATTGACAACGAGATCGACGCCCACGAATGAGCTACGGCAGTAAAAAAAGCTTCGACCTTCGTTGCGATCGGGAAGAATCCCGTCGAACGAACACGAAGCGGACCCGGACAACACGAACGTTTGAAAGATGCGATCGAAAGAAGTCTGAGAAAGGTCTCAATCATTCGGATGTTTTGTGGAAATCGTCTCAAACGTTTCGAAGATGTTTTAATCTCTCGCGAAAACGTTGATCAGGCATAGATGTTTCTAAGAAACATCCGAATTTTTCGCCTCTTAGACGACGCCTCATCTAAACGTATTTTTATTTGCATATTTTTCAAACACGCCTTTTGGACTTTCGCGTTGTTCGGTATGTAGTAGCGCGCGCGAGGGTAAACGCTCTTCTGTTCGGGCAAGTAATTTCAAGTATTACGCGTGCGTGTCCAGCACGTTTGGGCCGACTACGCCGATGCAAGTTTCACGTTTCGAAGAGAATCGATCGGATAGCAACGCAAAAATATTCGGCGTGTAAAAAATGATTTTATTAGATGATTTTGCGCTAAATAATTAATGATGTGGAAATCGAAGTAATACGAAAGTAACAGGACGTGTAATATGTAATATCAAATTTCAAATATAACTTATGATTAAATCGCGATAAAAGATCAAGCATGTGAAATCTCATAGAAAATACTTAAGATAATTTTATACGTTTTTGTATTCTTCTCTCATTCTTTTCTCTTTACTTTTTTCCTTCTTTCTTTCTCCTTTTTTTCTCTTTCTATTTCTCTTATTTTATCAAAATCGTAAAAATCCTTGGCGTACTCGGCCAAATTCGGCTAAATAGTGCAATTGATTAAATCGTAATAATTAATCTCTCTGTCTCGTCGAGATGTGAGAGTCGGAGACACTCGTATTTAAGCGAAACTCGTGATGATCGCATCGCGATTCTAGATTTTATTATGCGCGGAGATCACATTGCGGAAAGAGAACAAGAATTTCGCCTTGACGTTGTGTCATGCGCACGAAAGGGATCGTCTTGTTTATTTCTAGGACGTAAAATTGTAATATGCCTTTAATAAATAAATATTTCGCTATAACATCTATTTTCTCTTTTCTTAGTTTGAACGCAATTAATGTAACTGTGAATTGCTACGAATTTCTATATGTAATACATATAAAACCAGCAATAACACATTTATGCTGAATTAAAATTACGTCTTTCATCGTACGATATGTTATAAATGCGAATCAGGTGTTGGTAAGGGATAAAGAATAGTGGACCAAGTTTCGATGCTAAAAGTACGAATATGTTGCCAGGCCACAAAATCTGTCGATCCGGCGTACTCCAACCAGTACCGCGCCATGTTGTTGTAAACATTCTCTTTCCATGTCTGCGAAAGAGATTTATATAAAATATTTCAGAAATAGAAGTTTAGTTGAGGAGTATTTGCCGTTAAATTAAAAATTACCCTTGTATTCTGCATTATCCACGCCTGTATCAGTTTATTTCCCTGAGAGTTCGCGAATTTCTGCGCTTTGCGCAAATAAAATCGCGTGCTCGATTTGCGGCCCCGAAGAACGTTCAGATACGCCAGTAATAAATATAAACGCGGTTTTATAATCAACGCGTGATTAGCGATATTTTTTAGGAACTTGATTAGTTTGTGAATATCTCGCAGTCGATCGTGCAACTCATTAGAACGCTTCGTGTTGATGCAGCGCAGCAATAACATCAAGTAGCACTCGAGTCCCTACATAACATACAAAGTCTATTAAAATGTGACATTTAAAAAATTAATAGACTTTATTAATTTATGTATGACAAATAAGAAACGCGCCCGGTGAAAATGTTATACCTTGATACAACAAACGATTCTCGAAAAATCATGACAAGTGACATCCTTTATATATTCGTCTGCGCTATACATAACCGCATGGAGAATCGTATATCCCCTACACATTGCCACATCTCTCTCAATTAGCAACTACATATTCTGAGATATAGTGACTTATTTATCTTTAGTTGTACGCGCAAATACTCACATTCTAAGTTGGTACATCCACAGGCACGTCAGTAAGCGATATAGACTTTGCGGGTCGCGCCATACGCAAGTTATCGATTTGTGAGCTACGTAAAAATCATTCTTTCATTCAAGCGGTAATTTACATGTTTACGTAAAAATTGTACAGCATGTATAGACACACACACATTTAAGAATTCATAAATAATTACTTGTGAACTCTGAGAGACATTTTTGTAAAATGCATTTTTTTTTACCTAAAACCTCTTTGTAATAGTTGTAAGATTTCTCGTAAGTTTCAAGTACTATTCCCGCGTCGAGTATGAGCTCCAATGAAAGTGCGTAATACCACGTTTTGGCTGAAAGATCCACGTCGTCTTCGGCTAAAAAATACAGCTCTCGCATCAAGTCGACAGCTTCAGTAATATGCTGAGTCCATAGCTAATTAAATTATTGAGGAAAAAATATTTTTGTTTTAATGCGAAACTATATTTCCATTTTTCTTCTTCTATATTAGGAGATTCAATGCGTGCAAACAGGAATTGTGAATAAATGAATTTCAAATACCATTATTTGAATTAATGACGGCACAAAAGTCAATATTAACGCATTAAGATGCAGTGCTTCAGAAATTTTCCAAACTTTGATACCTATATCTATAGCTTCCTGCAATTTACCACTTAACGCTCTGTTCTCGCATGTGAAAATTAAATTAATTTGACGTACACACCATTTGCCACTCTATCTTTTGTATAAAATTTTAAAACCATTGAATTGTACCTGATTTGAAACATCATTAGATAGATATTAGCCATCATCGTTACTTCTTCGGGATTGTTCCAGCTAGTTTTTGCGTCTATTACATTTACTAGCGGTCTCTCAATGTATCGTACTATCTCAAAATTTCTTGAATAAAGTAAAACTTGAACTGTCGCGAGATACACCTCGCCTTTTTCTAGAAAACTGCCTACGCTTAAAAACGCGAGCTTGAAACTTCGCAAGGCGAGCCACTGCGCCGTCTTCCATCTGTCTTTCGTCTAAAAATATATAATTATGCAAAAAAATTTAATAAAACATCATAAATAACGAGTTGTTATATTTTTATCGTTACATTTTTTTATTTTATACGAAAATTTATATTTTATGGCGTTTTTCTTGTCTTTTTATAAGCGAAATGTTTCTTAATAAAAAACTGGATATATTAAAATCAAATCCACGTACTGAAATTACAATGGAAAGACGTCGCAAATATGACGCCAACTCCAAGTTCAATACAGCTGATCGTCCTGTTACTTTAACCGGACGACAGAGAGTATTTTCTTCTGTACAATACAATCTGGATACTATAGTGTAGCAGCAGGCTTTTAACATTTTAGGTCTCACATCCCGCAATTTTACCGCTGCTGTATAGTATGTCTTAGCCTGAGCGTAGTTCCCCAACGCACTGTATGCGTCACCTGAATAATAGTTGGGTATTTCTCTCGCAAAACATTCGCAATTTATAAAAGCCGATGATAATTAATCTGCAAATATTCGCACAAACCAGTTAAAGCCAGTATAATTCCTTTCTTCGTGATGTGATCTTCCGCATTGTCATTTGTTTTGCTTATTTCAACTCCATTTTTTTCGTCGGCAATCGAAAGCAGCTTAACAGCGTAAAGCGGTTGCGCGGTTTGAATCAAACCGGCGCTGTATTCCAAAAGAATATCGAGTATTTTATGAATTTCTCCTAAAGTAAATCGCATCATTTACGGTAATCATAACGTAAATTAACGGTATTCTTTACAATACAGTGCTACATGTAAGACAAAAATTTACATATCAGCACAATTATATGAAATTACCACTTTTTTCGATGTGGCGATACAACTCCCAAAAAAGAAAGGTGGTGATACTCTCACACTGACAATTACGATAATCGATGTAAGTAAAGTCTTCTAGGTAGCTGGGATGAAAAGTTTCTTCTTCCGTTATTTCCGGAGCAATATCGCTACGACGTTTCCAAAACTTTGTCAATCTACGTTTCGATTTTTTCACGTCTTTTTGACGTATTGGTTCTACAAAAATAACATCTAACAATCGTACTCGAAATAAATATCGAAATATACAAATCAATATGAATTATTGATCACTTCTTTCGTCATCGTCAAGAGGTGACGGCAGAATAGACATCCTACGAACAGATTCTTTTCTTATCACTTTCGGGACAGTTAATTTTCCTCTTGCAGGACGTATACTATGTTTTCTTTCCGATTCATCATACAACGTAGTTTTTCTTTCTCTACGATAAGTCACTGACTCTCTCTTTTTGGCCTATTTACAAAAATAAAACAAATGTTTCAACAAATTTTTTCTTTAAACATTTCCTAAACAACAAGATCGATTATAGTTTTAATTATACAAGCATGTATGTTTTTTGTTTACTTCCATAAGCACGTCTTTGCTGGGAACTCTGAGAAAATTTGTGCTGCCGCAAGTATAACATTTTCGAGCATCCCGGATATACAGCCTGGCCGCTCTCGCGTGATGTTCTCGTTTTTTCTCATCCGTTTGTATATCGTACATCACTTTGCGAAACGAATTGACTTTAAATTCCAATATGTTACAATCACCGATTATGTCGTTTTCGGCTCGCCCTAAGAAAAATATACTTAACAATGTAAAAACCACTTGACAAACAAATAAAGTAAATGACTAACGTGACTGGTGGCAGTAACAAGTTACTAAGTGATGCATATCGGAGAATGTTCTCCGCTTCTTATGTATGCAGAAAACGAGAGCTTTGCTCTCTTTGAAATCTCGTCGCTGCAGCGCGGCGCACTCCAGTAGTCGTATTCGTATCATCTCGGAAATGGCTGGAAGGTATTTTGCTTTTTACATCAAGTTTAGTAAAAACGATAATATATTTCAGAAATAGTGCTCGCCTTTGGTGGTGTACGGTAAAATTGCGTTTGGCATTACATTTTGCAACGCGTTCCGTTTAAATACTTGGCCTAACGTAGCGGCGCAAATAATAAAACTTTGCTCGTAAGGATTCATGCTGTTGAAGATCTTGGTCATTAATTCTACACACGGAGAAAATTTTCGATAAAGATTAAGCATTAAAACATTATTGTAAATAAACGCCATATTCGCATAATGTTTTTTCTTTACAATAACAAGTAAATGTAGAGAGGATTAAAAACGTTATAAGATTTGCCTGTTATGTTACGATTTAGATTATTATTAGAAATCTCGAAAAATTCTTCAGTTATAACACAAATGTCCATGTAATCCATTTGCGACCAAGATGGGGGCACAAATTCTTCCGGTGTCATATCGACCGGCAGTTTCGTTATTAATGGAGCACTCGGAAAAACGAGATCATAGAGTTTGACATCTTTAGGCGATATTTTTATGAAGTTCAAACCGTTATTTTGAAGAACTAACGTCAGGAATGCCTCGCACCATCCGATATTGCAGTCTTTCCGGTGTGTTTGTAAAACTCTAAACACATTAGATAGACAGTTAGATAAAACTTTTTTATCAGTTAAATAACTGAAAAGAGCTTTACGTAACGTTGCACCTAATCCCTGCTCTGTTAAATAAATTTCAAAGTTATCTCTGTACGAAATTAACTAAACTACCTGCTTAATTTTCTGGATATCGCGAAAACGTTAAGATACTGACACGCGAGTGCCGGAAGCAGATCCAAATCCAAATCGTTTATCGTACGTTTCATCAGTCTTTTGTCTTTGCCGATATTCACTCCCACGTGAGACAACTCTTTCCAAGAGTTTTGCTTCGATATTGTCATTGCTATCACGACGTTATCGTGATCGAGAGCCGTTGATAAAAAGTGCCACGAAGTGTCGTCTATGTATTGAATGTCGTCCAGCAAAATGCACACTTTTATTTTCAGCTAAATAATGAATTACAGTTTTCATTAATAACCCGCGATAAAAATTAATAACAATGCATAAATCGTTTATTCAATGTGCAAAAATGAAAAACGCACTGCCACCTGCTTTAATATTATTTCGAAGATATTAATAGCCTTCGCGCGACGTTCCCGATCGGTATCCGAGCAATAAGTATTGGAAAGCGAAAACCGAACTCTCATTAAACTATTGAGATAGCAAAAATCTTTCAAAGCCAGAACATCGCCCAATGCAATGAGCAATACTTTTTCGCGATCCTCGATCGTGTCACAATCCTCGGCATCGAGTAACTGCAATAAACGAATATTACAATTAGTTAAAGCAATTTATTTTTTACCGAAAATAGTAGAAAATAGAAAATAAGTATGCGCGACAGTATGCCTTGAGAATAATATGGTATATAACCGCATAATCCTTGTCCGCGTATGTCACGTGAAGGGAAAGCATGATCGGTATTATCTGTCTGTTAAGAACGTTGCTAACAAAAGCGTCCAAAAGTCTCGATTTTCCTGATCTTTCGCCACCCTGTAAACGAACAATCCGTCGATTTTATAATGCGTGAAACATTATATGACAATAGTACTATAATTTCTTATGTAGAAAAAAAAATCATTTAAATCACACCTCGATCACCAATCCCGAGTAAGTCCGACCTGCAACTCCGATTTCGTCCAAAATGTCATCGAAACATGCCACTTCGTTCGTTTTGCCCAAAATGGGATAGCAATAGTCTAAAGATGAGGTCGCGTCCAAATCTTTTCTTATTCTGTATTACGAACAGTATGTTACTTATAGGCTCATAACTTTATCTTAACATTATTTGAGATATTTAATTGCAAAATACTTATTAAATTAAAATTTAATAAAATAATTTTATTGTAATTAATCGAATATATCCGAGTGGATATTACACAAATTCTCACAACGTATCACCCATATATTCGTAGACATGACATTTCTCCTTTTTTTCTAACGTTCTGATACCGCGAGAACGAAATTTATCCTTGCTCAAGCGACTGTTCATTACGGTATTGTAGTCGCACGAAACCTACACAAAAGTGTCGCGATAATAATTCAAGTAAAAAAAAAAACCCGCGTTTTTTTACGATACAATGATCGATCGGCTGTTCGATTACTTTGTTGTAGGAAATGTCCATTATGTGTACAGCTTTATTAATAGGCGGCCCGACAATAGCGTAGGTCTTTCTAGCATGTCCGATCACGCCGCAGTAAGCCATTCCTGAAAGTGCATTGATAACGTAAATATGGCTTTGTAAATGCATAGCATTTGTTTTGTACCAGACCTGTCGAAACGCCGACGAATGTAGCTTGAATATCATCAATTTCTCTCATTTTTTGCAGTATGTGCATCGAGCATGTAATTCCGTTCTTGCAACTATCTTCGTGTTTAAATTCGATCTCGTCGTAATATTCACGTAATCCGAATACAATACAAAAAAAGATGTTTCTCTCGTATAGATTTGCCATGTTAATACAACCCGCGTATTGCGTAACTATGCTAAATAAATAATGCAAAACATTATTTTTTTTTCTTGCTGAGAAATGTATAGGAAAAAATTATGCTCTGTGTCCGTCTTTTACGTGTAAACTTTTTCAAGTTAAATAAAACTAAACAACGGTTTTTTAAAGTTTTTATTTAAGTCAGCATTTACAAATACCTGAGCAAAAGAAGAAAGCACTTATCGACCAAATGGATTAGTTCGGTGATTGATAGTCGTTTGGGAATAATATTGACGGATACTACAGTGAGTCGTCTCAATTCCGCCAAAAATTTCAGCGGTTTACCTTTTTCAATCTGTACAAAAAGCATAAATAGTGTACTTACATTATTCTAAAAATTTCAACTGCGGACTTATTTCTCTTTTTACACTAACACTTTTACGCTACCACTATTTTGCAATATATTATTTACAAATAAATCGTAAATTATTATTGCAACAATAAAATAAGACCTGTAAACACCGTGTTTGTTTAGAATTATTAGCTAAGTATAGTAGCGATACCTGATAGAGTACCGGCTTTATCGAATAGCTTCGTAAATGTAAGTCAAAATACGGATCTATCGCAATTATTCTGGTGATTGCTAGTGAAAAAAACACGTATTTCTGTATATTTACTTGTGTATAAATTTGAGAAAATGCAATGTGAAATAATATTTGTATATTGCATATTTTACCCGTAGGAACTTCCTCTTCTTCCTCATCTTCTTCTTCTTCCTCTTCTTTTTCTTCGTGTTCGTGTTCAATTAGTTTTGTAGGTAGACCACCAGGTAACGCAAATCTCACGGTGACTGATTCAGGTATATCGGGTAGGGTTATGTCTATTTTTTCTCTGATTCTGGTTACCTGGGAAAATAGGAAAACTCCGTTTTTTTATTTACGCGTCAGATATTGTACACGAGAGGAGCACATTAATTCGCTAATTTTTCGGGGCAGTTATTACTTTAAATGTTTCTCGAATGAAAAGAGCAGAAAAAAATCTCGTTATTTTTTATGAAATCATACCTTGACGTTATATGCGTCTTTGATGACATAATCGTATTGACTTGGCGTGCAATGCTGCCACGCGCTCAATGATATTATTAAATCATGTGGCAAAGAAATTTTTTTGCCATGCTTTAGCTCCTCGATTGCCGTACCAAAAATTACAAAATGTCGAGCTTTGTCATCGCCAATCACCGAGAACGTTACATCCCCAACCGCAATTATTATGTTTACTATTAAGAAATTTGTATCGATAAAAACAAAGATAATTATAAATTTACTTACTTAATAACTTGAAAAATAAAGTGTATGGTTTCTTGAGTTCTATAAAATTTTTTACATTCTACTTATATTAATATATTATGTATATATATATATTTTTTTTAAACTTTTAAAGTGTATTACAAATACCTTTATAAGTTTCGCCATTTTTGAAGGATGCAATGTTTTTTTGTAGGTTTAGCGCATTTGCAATTACACCTTGCATTTTACGAAATACAAGTTCGTCCTCACTTATCTTCCACATTGCGAGAATTCCTTCGGCTGTATTTTTAATATTTTATACATTTTTATACATTTTTAATTTGTAAAAAAAGTGGCGCACTAAGTAACATACAAAATCTACGTACGCAAAATTATTAATTTTGTTTTTATCTATTGCTTGAAAGTTATTAATTTTTGAACAACTCCTAAAGAATAGTCATTCTAAAGTCACAATTCTTTATATGTCTCGTCATAATATAAATATATAATAATACTCTTACCAGAAAATTTCAGTAAGTCTCCTTTAGTGGTATATATTGCGTGGGACATGGTGTGGATGTAATTATATAACATTTTAGTTAAAACCAGACTGCCACCGTTTTTATCGTAACTGTACTTTTTAAACAACATTGCAAAGCTCGCTGTTAATCGTACACAAGTTTACAAAAGCTACAGTTTTGTTTGTCTCATAACAAAGAGACTTTTTAAATTACTACTAATAAAAATTACACTAACTGACTTGATATGTTCAAAAGCATTAAAATAGCTGGATAAGTTTGAAAACTTTTCTCCGACAGATCTCCCGCATACACTATCTGGTCAGGAACAAAAGTTGCCATGTAATGAATCTGTTTATCTAAGGTACGCGTGTTCATTGCCTAAAAATTGAAAAATTATTCCAATAAAATAAAATTCGTATTATTTATATATAAATTTCTCGACTTAAAAAAAGTATATCTTACGATTGTAAATAATTCAGATCTAACCTTTTGTAATGTCACGTTTTCTTTCGTAATAGTAGGACCGAACAAATCCGGTAACCAAGCCGGTGGAGTGCGCACCGAATTAGGTATCATTGCTCAATCCGTTTTAAACAGAATATTACATACATGTAACTATTGCAAAAAAAGACAATATTGCCATTCTCTTTTTCTTTATACGACTCTTCATTGAGAACAATTTAGAGAGGTTCAAATCTGTCTTCTTTTACGCAGCCGCGAAGTTTTTCAATTTACTCCCAAATATAACACGATATTCAGGTTGAAATTTCTTTTTCCTCATTTCGTTTAGCTAAAATATCCGTTAGGCCTACTACCTGGTAAAATTTTCTTATTATTATTATATTAAATTTCTGCAAAAAATTGCCGCAATTTCATAACGAAAAGATATTAATAAACTTGAGTATACAAAATTATATAGAAATAAGTAGATTAGATTATATGTAAGTTTTAGAGAGAGATTCAGATTACAAAATTATTTGTATGTTTAGTAATTAATATGTTTAGTAATTCAAAAATTGAATAAGAATAAGAAAGAGAGTAAGAAGAATGTCCGGGTTTAGTTTTTTATAAACA
Organism: Pseudomyrmex concolor; assembly: GCA_014839585.1. Classification (NCBI taxonomy): domain Eukaryota; kingdom Metazoa; phylum Arthropoda; class Insecta; order Hymenoptera; family Formicidae; genus Pseudomyrmex; species Pseudomyrmex concolor. Next base: position 15,628 of record QVOB01007851.1, on the reverse strand, counting down.
CACTCATCTATAATATGTGACACAGTATATATGAAATATGTCTTTGGATACACACAATTCAAATACAAGATATAAGGTAAATATCTGAAAATTTTTAGGGACTTTTTATGTATTATATCTAACCATTTACGTGCAATGTATATGTCGTAGAAATCATATAATGGTTTTTTTAATTATCAAAATAACTTTTCATTAAACGTATGTGTATAGTTACTAGTCATATTGAAACGTCACAGTTTAAAACGAGAAAAGGGATATGAATTTTTGTTATGCAAATTACATCAAAATAAACTGGTTTTCAAATGCTATCCGTCGACGACACAGATTGATCAAATATATGCTGAAAACTCTATCTTTTTGCTCTTTATAGATTAATAAATATCTGTAAATTTCGATCAACAAGTACACGTAGATTGAAGCATTTATTAATGCAAAATAACAAAGAAAGGAGTTTTTCGGTGCATGACAAAAGTTCATATCAAAGTATGAGAATTCTCGCTTCTCTAACGTCATAATTCAATATGGCTGTAACAAAAAACAATATTCGAAAACCTTAAACTTATTTATACGTAAACGCAAAATTCAAAACGTACTTATATCTGTTTCTTGAAACAAAACTGAAACGTAAATTCTTTATTATTGACGCTTTTTATGATATTCTTAATCTATTATGCATCTTTTTTATATGTACATATCTATGTGTATTACGTTAATGTAATTTATGTTATATAGATAATTATTATTATATATAGTGCAATATAATACATATATATAAGTAAATTATATAACATATTATAGTAACGTAATACACATATATAAACATATGTGTGACACATATATCATATATATTATATTTTGATTTGAAATGTCCATTATATATATTTGCATATACATATATATATATGTATTTGCAGTAATTCAATAATTAGCATAAAATACGTCGTCGTAATTTTTTCACAACCGTTCAACGTAAACTTAAATTGCTATTATTTATTTAAGTCTTCTTATACTATATATTGTTCACAGAACAGATAAAGCATAAAAATTCTCGATTCAGAAAAATACGATCATTATCTATAATTATCTCAATTTATAATTATCCAATGAAAAATATATAGAAAGATGACAGAAAAAGCAAACAAAAAATTTTGAATTTTTACTTGTTAAATTATGCTAGAAAGTGAAATCAGTTACACACAATGTCCGAAATAATCTACAATAATAATTTTTGAAGCTCGCACACTTGTCGCGCGTTTTGTTGAACTGAGCAAGTGATATTCGCTTCAGCAATTATTTTTCAAGTAGAACTTCGCGCGTGATAAATAGACGCGTGAACTCCAAACTTGAGTGGATTATGTTGAGCATTAAACTAGATATCAATAAATATAAAATTAATTAATTTACATTATATTATTTATGAAATTGATGAATACTGACTACATCACCTATCCGTCACAATTACATCCGACATAAGTATACATCATCAATCGTTTTTTTTTCTTTGGTCTATTTTCAATCTTTGATTTAGCATCTTTCTGTAAACATTTTGGTATTTTATGTTTCAATGAGGCTTTTGATGAGAAAAACCTTGTTACGAATGTCGGATTTGTGTCGAACACAATATGTATATATATGTATGTGTGTATGTGTGTGTGTAATATGTATATATATATATATATATTAATTTGTCTTGTATATGACTAGAAAAGAAATAAATACAAATCTCATCAATGCGGCCTACTGCCAATATGTTTGAAAAAATATACGAAATTATGATATTTCTCTCGACATTTACGGCACTGTAATGGATTCGTTTTATCGTGATAGCCCATATGTTCGTCGTACATGATCAAATTACGAAATGTGAGCTCGCAATAATTGCACATGTATGTCTGCAAGTATAAAGTTTTACAACTTTCTTTCGCATTTTCGGGAACATTAATTACATTAGCGGAATTGTCGTTCGTGACATTCCGAGATCCCAGTTCTGGGTGTTCGCTAATTTTAAATACGTTCCCTGTGCTTACTGTGCAATCCTCCTGGTTTTTCTTCTCGAGCGCACCGATCATCGGGAATACGGGAATCTCTGCTTCGTACGACCGTGTACGTTTTTGTTTAACATTTTTGTTTAGTTCCTCTATCTCCTCCGATTCCGTCCTCTTTCGTGTATCCTTCCGTGTCTTAATGTTAGTGAGTAAGCTCGTGACTACTGGCCGAGTTTGCAACTGAGTTGCTTCGTTCCAAATCGACTTACGTACGCTGAGATTGTATGGCTCATTTACATCCTCCGCATGTGTATTAAAATCTATGAGATCTACTTGTCTATTTATATCGTCTACAAATTTATCGTTTGGTGTTTCTTCCGGAGATTTTGGCATTACCAAGTATGTCTCGGTGGCGTGTTCGTTGTTAAAGCTGTCGATTTTGTTGTCAGAATTATTCGTCAAAATTTCCTGATTACATTCTGGCGAATATCTCGTAATCGTGGCGTTCATATTGTTATGCAATAAGACCTGGGCTTTGTCTAAAGATTTTGACATCAAACATTTCTCGTCATCTTTTTCGGCGACATCTTTTTTGTCGAAGCTATCGGCATCCTTGTTGAAATCGTTTGCGATATTTCGAACGGACTCTGACAAATATCCGGTATTCATGATATTTCCAGTATTGAACAATAGCGTATAAAGTCCGGGAGTACGTGCTAATTCCGGGCAATGTTTGTACAAGTTTAGCAAATTAGACTTGGAAATTTGATTATTGAACCATTTCGTCATAATCTCGTCAGGTGTGCTGCACTGACTCGCACACGAACTGTTCGTGTCATTTAGTTGACAACCCGTCGTGGATTTGTAATCCGACAAAGAATTACTGTCATCCGACATCCTGGCTGTTCTACTTGGTGTCTTGACATTTTTTTTTTGTCGGGGCCCGCGTTTTCTGCTATTGGTATCGATGATTATGTCCGGATTCGGCGTGCCGTCCATATTCAACACGACTTGGGGCACGTGACTCGTCGACTCGAGGTGCTTCTTCAACGAACTCTTGTGTCTCGTCTTATAGTCGCATGTATCGCAACGATATTGATAAAACTGCAGATGCACCTTCTCGTGACTCGCAAGCATAGACTTGCTTATGCATCTGTATTTGCAATTGCTGTTCTTCTCCTCGTCTCTGTACGAGCACTTGAAAGGCCTGTACGTCTCGTGAGCACTAAACCAATGAAACAGCAAATGATGATTGTGCTGCGCGACGAAAGAACATTTTATGCAAACAAAGCCTTCGGGAAGATGCGTACGCAGGTGCGCGTAATATTCCTGAGTTCCTTTCGCCATTTGCAAATCGCAAAACGTGCATTTTTTCATTTCCAAATGCGTTTCTTTTTTCCGTTCAGTTTTCTTTCCGATCTGTTTTCGATTCTTCATGAGATCTTTCACTTCGTTTCCGGCTTCGTCCTCCGAAGACGAAGCCGACATCTCGTCGGGAGTGCTGTGATTCACCAGTTGCACCATCACGGTTATATAATCAAATTGATTATATTGCGATGGACAACCTTCATGAGCCATGTGATGTAGGAACTGTTTTCTGAAATGTATAATTTGAAAACCGTTAACTTTTTTCGAACGCGTCGCTTTGAGTAACTTTATTCTGCGCAGAACTCATTATGTTGCAAACATGCATACTATATACCTTTTAGCCGTAACAAAGCTACACACTGGACATCTCAGAATTCCTGGTTCTAGAGGAATGTGCTTCGTTGTCGGTATCGTCCTCAGCTTAGTAGCTGCGATAACACAAGTCATCTGGTCCCTCATACTCATTTTTGTATCTACAGTAAACGTGGACATACTTGTATTTGTACCCACGGAGGACACAGACATCGACAACATATTATCTTCCTATAGAAATTTTAAAATATAAAAAAGTTAGTTTAAAAAATATTAAAAAGTCCTTCTTGTAAGTAAAAATCTTTTATATATGTATGATTTTTCTAATTTATATTAATAATAATATAAAATGTTTGAATTTTTCTACATTTTTTTCTCTATCGTGCAACAACTTTTTACAAAAGTTTAGAACAAATAACTTTAAGAAATAATATTCTTTTGAAGGAAAAAATAATCCGTAAAGATTTGAAATGCAAAGCAGGATTATGCCAGCCGGGAAATTCTTTTCATAGAGTAAATAGAGCGGTACCTGTGAACTTTTTTGAAGATCTTGTGAATTCATAATAGATGATGTGTTAAACGCAACATATAAATGAATATATATGTAATTTTTCAATCTAATTTTCAACAAATATATATATATTTGTGAAAGATTTGTCTTTAACTTGAAACTTTTTCGTAGTATATTTTGTAATTTATAACACGTAAAGCAGATCAAAGAGAAATTTTCCAAAAATCTTGAATACTAAATGCTACTTGTAATCTAAGAATATTTTTACATATTTGTTTCTTTATATTTATTTAAAAGTTTTTACATCTGTTTTACATTTATTTTCCTTTTTCTATAGAATTATATCGTACGTGCATCGTTAAATTATTACTGCAATGCTTTCTCTCTCTCTCTCTCTCTCTTTGTCTTTTTCTTTGTTAATAATAATTATTAATCTAATATATAATTGATAATATCATTTTTACAAGATATTCTTTCTCTATCTCTTTCTTGTTTCTTTTTGTTTTTCTTTTTTATATCTTGTTTCTTTTGTATCTCTTTCTCTTTACACTCTATATTCTGAATAAAATAGCAAGACCTTTCACCTTTTCATCGTACAAATAAGCATCATAAATCAGTTGTTTGACAAGATTTTTTTGAATATAAATTCTACGGAGACACTTTACCTTTTACAGGTCAAATTCGATTCGAAAAAAATTAGGTCAACGACAACTAAGGGTCTTTATATACTCCTCCGAGTAATTTGTCTATGTTCAGGATATATACAATTTAAAAAATATATATGTGAATGTAATTGAAACATACATACGCATACACACTGAAATATTCGACAATTCTTTGAATATCGTTTCTTTTTGGAAGCAACGTAATATCGCGAATCCGTGATTTTACCGGCGAGAGTGATAGTTGTGAAACTATTGATAATAATATATATTCATTTTTTTACGACGTACAATATTTTAACGTCTTCCGCAAACATTACCCAAATGTGTATAAAAGTTGTGCGACTATCGCAATAATGAAGGTTAAATGAAGATTGTTTTATAACCTATAGTTATACCGCATGATTTTGTTAGTGATTGGAAATATTTTATCTTGTTGAATTATGTGATAATTATTCAAAAAACAAAACGTCGCATTTTTATCAAACGCAAAACATTAAAACACATTTGTCGAATTGAATAATCATATAATAGTTCAACAAATGTTTTATCGGAAATATTTGTATATAAAGATCTTGATAATTTTATTTTTGCTGTTACTGATAACAATTTTATTTTCCTACTCTCAAATTCCGAACAGCACCGATCTTCTAGTAAAGGTCAAAACAATTTCCAAATTCCACAAGCGAGACATAAGTCAAGATCATAATAATAAATAGAAAAACATACGACAAAGTAGGATATACTGTGAAAATTCAATTGGCAAATGATAAAACCAGAAATGCGAGCCATAAAAAGATAGGAAAGTTGTCGATTTTGTAACAATGATACGAGATGTATGTGTTTTTAAAAAAGAATTTATCTAAATGATATAAAAAAACTTAAACAGAAAAAATAAATAAAAACCGCAACATTTCCCTTCTCTGTGAAGTACATTATCGATAATTAAAACTTACGTGAAAATTATTAATTGGTGCAATTAAAATTGAATAATTTGAAGAGATTTGTGAAACGATCAATTTTTTTGCTGGCTCTTTGTATTCAAAACGACTAGAAAAGTTTTTTTCGACATCTTGCGAGCAAATTGAATTCAATTCGGTCGATCAAATCGCAAATGCGAAGCTTGATATTCGCAACTTGAGTCGACCGTTGTTGTTGATTTTATTTGACAATGAAAAATTTAATGAACAATTGTTACACTAAGCTGTCAGTAATAAGCTCGCAGTTTTTTCAATTATAATCAAAATTATATCTTACGTTTTTCTTTCCTGTGTTCTCCTAAAGGATTAAAAGTTAAAAATTCTCTTTCCTTTTGCTTTTCTCAAAAAGAATAAATACACAAAATTCTCCTTGCCATACACACGATTTGGTTAAAACAACGACACTCTACCAGGAGTATACTGAGCGAACAAACACATGTTGACGCGACAAGTCTATGTGATAGACTGATAGCGAATTCAAAATTTCACCACGGCAGAGCTGCTCGTAAATGATACAACATATAGAGAGAAAGAGAAAGAAAAAGAAAGAGTACACTTTCCCTACTACCAGCTTACTTTGACTTGTTGGTTACTTAATCGCGGAGAGACTGTCATTCAGACTATTTGTGAATCTTCCGATAACGTGTAGTCTCCACCGTAATCTCCTTGTTTCCCGTAAACGATCCGTAATATTTTTAATAATAAAGCACCGAAGCAAATTCGTCATGTTCACAAATGTTACTAATTAATCGTTATTACATTTGTTGTAGGTATCAATTACAGTCTACATATCGATTGTGATAAATAAATTACAGATCGTCGATGTTCACACCGTCTAAACTTGATAGAATCACTGACTATTACTGACAATCCAAAGCGACAAAACGCCATACATACTAAGGTGGAGGTGTAGCTTATAGAGGGAAGTTACCCTCTCTTCTTGATGCAGTTGTCCAATCGGACTTCGGTCGTCGGTCCCACTATTTCTCGCATCTTTCGACCCTTGCTTTGGCACCAGTAATCGTGCTCGTCGACAATAAAATTTTCACTTACTTAAAAAAAAATTGATTCATGAGTCTTTTCATCTATACTTTTGCCATAAAAAACAAACTGTATTTATTGTCCTGTTATTTTTCTCGAAAATGGGTCACTATTTCTATATCTCGTAATCTATGATGAAACCTTTTAAAAAAGGTTTCTTTTTTTTTTTACATACTTTTTATATGGCTGCTTTTTTATTTTCCGTTTGCAATTATTCTTAGACATTTGAATGTTTCTCACGGAAGCGATAAAAGAGAAAAGACGAAAAAATATGATATAAACATACATGTTTTTGTATAATGTTAGATTGACTTCTAAATTCTATGAGCATTTTTCAATCGAACAAATTATTATTATTATGATTTGATTTATTTTATTATATTGCTCAAAGCTTTTCAATACCATCATGGATTTTGACCGTCAAAAACGAAAAGATAAGAGATTTAGATTTCTTCTTTTTTCATATATAATTCTATAGATTCTTTTTTCGGCGAGCACAGTCTGTTTTCTTTCCATCGTAGACAGCTTACACCCTTTCCCTAATATACTGAAAAAAGAAGACAGAAAACGTGTTAGCACACGTCCTAGCGAACATAGAATATCTCCTAAAATAAGAACGCAATAATTTGTCGGATAAATATTACTTTAATAAATCTTAGTGTTTTGTTTATGATACTTCTGATTATTTTCTTATCTCAGTATCTGTGTCACACTCATTTCTTTATTATTATCTATTTTTATCTTTATATATATATATATATATATATATATATTTGTGTATCACATTTTGCTAGTATTACAAAATTTTATAATTCTGTATGTGTGTTAAAATATTGCTGTAATACACCGCTGTTTTTAATTAGATTATTTATGGTTTGTTTAGAATAATTCATGACTGCATTGCTTTTTTACAACAATGGAGTTATGTAGTGTTAAAGAAACTAAGGATAAAAAAAGAAGCTTTTTACTCTAGTTTTCACACATAAATCTCTTAAAAAGATGTCGTCCTATTGTATCCGGGTGATTCTGCGATAAACATATAAAGAATTAGCTACACTATATTTACCCCAACAAATGTCGATTAGTTAATCATACGAAAAAAAAATACTTTTTTTGAAAGATCGTAAAATACAACAATTTTTTGCCGCTGCAAATCTTTATTTTAACTTATTTTATTTTTTTACCGTAAAATCAAAAATATTCGCAGTTCGCGATGGTTGACGAGAACGTTGTGCGACGAAAAATTTGGCCAAATCTATAGAAATCGAAGCGGTGATATTGTTGGGGTTCCGCCGCCACCTCAGCAGCCCTTCGTCGCGCAGGCTGCACGGGGGCAAATGGCGCCCTTCTCTAAGGACAAACAACTGACAGCTGACCCACGCTTGTGTAGGGTTGACCCATACTTATGGTTCATCTGCTAACACTCCAGCCTCAGCGGCCAGCAGCGCACGCTTTTTTCTACACCCGGAATTTTTACCGTGGACCAATGAATCCTGTGCTGAATTGGATTGGACTTCGGGCATTAAACGGGTGTTGTATATATATGTCAGTTCTGACCACTGTAACAACAGCTCGTTATGGGTTGTGAAAAAGTGCAGACAGTAAAAGATTCATCATTCGATGCTGAACATTTATTTTTATAGAAATATATACAATTTCTATTTTGTTAAAAAACAAACAAACGTAAATCAAGAATGTATATCGTAATATTATTTTAAAATGTTTCTTTTAAAAAAATTTTTAATTATAACTAGCAGTTAAATGTGACAATTCTACATACATGTCATAAATGTATGTCAAATATAACATAGTATAGTATTTTTTCGTTATTGTTCCGTATTTTTTTAGACTATGTGACTAAAACCTGCGATCTCAAGTATAACAAAGAACTTGTATTGAAAGACGAAGATAAAATCTTCGAAGTGTATCAAAGCATTACATTTTCTCGATATTTACATAAGAAAGGTAAAATGAAGAACGAGTTTAAGGTGTCCGCTGAGTGATGATTTCGTGGTCAGTCGCCGGCTCGAGTTTCGCGGCTTTGAAATAGATTTTTGTCTGCCCCCTTTTACTCTTTGCTTATTCCTGCCGGCTTACTTCAGCATCCATGGAAGTTTGCGGATCGAAGAGCTCTCGATCGAAGAGCACTGGTCGGGACGACTATATTCTCTGTCCTTTTACCCACAATTCCTACGACCCCAACGCCTTTTGCAGCCGTCGATCTTTCTTCTCTTCTCCCCGTAGTTTCTCGTCTGTAGCTTTTTATCCTTCGCGTGGAAAAGGATAGTCCGATCTTCATTCTCTTTTTTTTCTCTCTTTCTCTTTCTTTCTCATCTCGTTTCTAATATGTTTGCGCACGTGGCACGAATCATCTCATGTAATAAACAACACTTAACGGATTATTATAGGATGTAGACGAAATAGAAAAATCGACAAGATGCTGAAAAAAAAAAAGAAAAAAAAAGCATAGAGTAGAATCGTCAGAAGGCGCATTCAACAGACTTGCAAACATTTCTATACAAAATAATTCTGCTCAAGTCAATAATAATAACTTATGTTAATAATGATAATAATTTAAATAATAATTATTATTGTGGTCACTCGTTTGCGATATAAAATATGCGATATTTTTTATTTCTTTTGTTTTGCGTTGTTAATTATTCACTCTTATCATTCTTCGAATCAATTAAGGTGCTTAACCATTTCGATTCATTCATAAAAATACCCATACAATATATTTACTCATTTCATTATCAAAGAATTATATACTTGTACTTTTAAAAACATACATCTTAACTTTTTTAATTTACATCCAATTACAAATATATTAGTTTTATAATTTACTTTTAATTTCGCAAATATTGAGTCTTCAATATCAATTTTTAATGATTATTTAACTTTTATTTTAATATTTGTAATTGCGTTAATCTAAAAAAGAGTTTTACACACAAATACATATTTTATCTAGAAAATTTTATTCTTGTATAACGTCGATGTGTGTGTCAATGACGACCTACTGCCATGGCGCAACGGCACAAAATTGAGTTTGACTCGTGTTCCACGCTACGATTCGCGTATTTTGCTTCACGCGTTTCACTCTTCTATGTGAAAACGGTTGCGACTACCACCGCTGGCTCATGATAAATAAGAAGCATTGGGGTCGCATTGCCACAAGAGAGGTCAGCCGTTGAACAATATCGGGTGCACGACCTTTCCACCCCTGGGGGTTAATATGCGGATGGCTAAACACCGGCAACCGGACAATGCGAGATTTATAGATCGACATGTACGCGACCATTGTCCACTTTTGATCTCAATAGTTGTTGAAGGCGAGATTTTCTCTCGAAAGCCGATCGGCCGCAGCCGTTCCAAATTTGCGCGACGATTGCGAGCGGTACACACGATGAGAAATTGGGGAAAATCGCGTTTTAGACCCTAGAAAATTTCATCGTCCATTCTGTCTTCGTGACTCCCTCTCTCTTTTCTCTTTTTCAGCATGGCGTTGCTTCTATGAAACGTATGCGACGTAATAATCTCCCACGGGGGGTCAATAATGAGATCGATCTCTCGGCATATACATATCTGCTTTGTTCATCTGCTTCGATCTCTCTGTTTTAATTTTTATTACGTTTAAAACTGTTTACATACATTTTTGTGTTTCTTCTTTAATTTGATCTTAATTACGTTTTTTTTTTTTTTTTTTTTTTTTAGAAAGTAAATGCGTAATTTTCTGTCATTATAAAAGCAATTTTGGTGTCTCGATATTTCCGATCGCTCTCGTGTTCCTCGTAATCGGATTCAGCTTCACGGAACGCTACATCCGATCGTTTTCATTTATAGATTTTTTTGTCAGCTCCCCTGGGGCGACTCGGTCGTTTAAGGGTGGGGTCCAACACAGGGGCAGTTGCACTCTTTCTTTCTCTCTCTTTCTTTCTCTCCGTCCAAATTCCACAAAAGAGAAAAGTGAGGGAAAGATGAGAGAGACGCGGGTCCGGTAAGATGACCGAGGCACGCGATAATTCCGGCCACTTTTCAAACACCGCGACCCCAGTCGGGAATTTTTTTTTTTTCTCGTTTCACTGCAACGTCTCTCGCCCGCTTTCTTCTCATCCTCTCCTCCCCTTGGCGTTTCCTTTTCTTCCTCTTCCACCGTCTGCCGTGTGTCGACACATGATACGGTACTAACGAAAGCACGCGTCGAGAACAGAAAAACAGAGAAAGAGATATTTCCTCCTTTCCGCTTCAGCTGTGCGCCACCGTATTCTATTTATAAAACTACTGCGGTCTTTCGCGTATATGTACAAGAGATGATTTGGATGGCGGAAGGAAAGGTGGAGAAGGGAAGAAGAAAACGAACACGGAACATCGCGAGTAGTAAATTTTTTTTTTAGAAAAGGGAAATCGGAACGGTGTGTGACACGCGTTTGTCGCATGCCACGCACGAGACACGTTTAAAAAAGCTAATAAAGAATTGACATAAAATAGCAATGTGTCTTTAAAATTTTGTTTTTACAAACCTTTAAATTAAATTATATTTAATTATACATTTAATTGTTATCTAAATTTAATCATACAGTAAATCAATCATTTACGTGTTTATGATATTTACAAGCTATTTTTTGATTAGTTTTTTGAATATTCAGACAATACATTCAAGAATCAGGATATTTACATAAGCCTGTGAAAAAAAAAGGAAATTCTCGTCGTTAGTTTACCATCGACGATCGAGGTATACTATAATCAATCGACTGTCATTTTTGTGCCACCTTTTCGTGTCTAACAAAGTGGTGTGATTCGGCATTTTTAATGGCAAGCGTAGGTATAGCTTTAAAAAGTTTCTTTTTTACAATAGGTGACAATATTACCAGACAGTTTTATCTTTTCTACAAATCTATCTATTTAATTTATTTAACAATGCAAAGTTAAAAAAATCTGTAAATTTAAAAGAAAAAGACTCTACAATAAATCTCAATAAACAGAATGTCGACAAAATATTGACAGCAATTGTGCGCAAATTGCTAGTAAGTTGTATTTATTCTAAAAAATATTAATAACAGTACATAGATAAAATCTTCTTTTACGCGCGTGACAGCTTCTGTTTAAAGTGACGAAAGGGTAACTTTACAAACACGCACGTAACCATCCCCTTTCCAAACGATGCAACCTGTTGCACGCGCGCAAAGGGGGATCTTAATTTTTTTTTATGCTCAGAATCGTGCTCGTATTACCAGTCATTTGTACAATAGATATCAACCTGTTGAGTTTCCAACTCGTAGAAGGGGAGTTTTTTTTCTCGCACCAGGTCCCATTAGACACGGACTTGTTCATATGAGGGGAGTGGTGTCGAGTGCCGTTTTTTCTCATCGGCTTTTTATAATCGGTCTCGAAAAAAAGCTCCCTATATCACATCTCGAGGTAACAAGTGCAGTTACCTGAACGTGAATAGGGAGAACGATATATAGTTTAATATCTCGATTATCCTTGATGCTAACGCTCTCTACACAGGACAAAAATCTACAGAAATCTCATCAGACGTCCATTAGATATCGCATGATGCTATAGACATCTAATAAATATCTAATAAGGTTTTTGTTCTGTATGGGGTTATTATTCTATCATTTATACCATTATGTGTGGTTGAAATAAATCTTTAAATTTGTGATAATTTAGCGATACATATACAAATGTGTTTAATTACTTATCGTTAAAAATATGAGAACACAAAAACGTTACACTTGGAAAGTTCACGCTTAGTGAAAATTATTATGTACCACATTCCAATCATGTATTATCGCGCAAACAATCGACAGCCTTAGAAGCAAAAAGGCTCGAATTTTATAAATGAACTCTGTTAGGAAAAAAAAATTCCTTTTATATGCTGACATTTATGTTTCCGCGATAAGTGCCGCTTTCTCTTTTTCCTTTTTTTGTAATTCTTTTTTTCTTGTATTAAAAAAACTTCAAACTTTCTTAGATCGTAAAAAGTTTTTACGTAGAGTAAAAAACATTTTCAGCGTTATAGTTCCTAGAATTTTAAGAATTTTATGACAAAAATACATTCTTATTTGTCTTACAAATAAACGGTTATTCAACTACATAAAAAGTGCAGTACAAGTTGATATAAATTTATTTGATATTTTTCTTTTTATGCAACAATTTACGTTGCAACAATTTACGAAGAAATTCTGTCACTTTAAAATTTGTCCCTATACATGCATATATCTGATAATTATTTTATCAAAAAAAGTTCAATATTAGTATATATAACATCCCGTTTTTATATTTCGCATTGCTTTAGCGCCGCTCGGGGCCAATCAGCGTTATGTCTTATTTCAAAATTGATGTAAACATAAAAAAATTTAGATACATACAATTCCCCGAAATTCAACGAGTTTTTTTCTGAGTGAAAGCTGCTTCACTTTCAGAGGAAGAAACTGCGAGAAGAGAAGGATTGTAGGGTTTAGCGGACTTGTCTCTCTTGGACCGGTTTTCTCACTAGTCATTCGTTTCGAGATTGTTCGCACACGCTTTCATTCTTATTATACATACATACAGATTTACTACAATTAAACATCCGCGAAAACTGCGTGAAAAATTGCATTTTCAACTAAGAAACATGTAGAAAGATCAACATGCACAAATGAACAATAAACAAAAGAAAATATCTACATAAATATTGTTCTGAAATTGTTTTTTCTCTAAAACCGATTAGAATTTTTTCGAGTCGTTGGTTTTCTTTTTTTTTTTCCACGAAATTGTGTCTCCGTGTTTTTCTTTCTCAATTAACCGATTTTTGTTATCTCGAACAGTCGGACTATTCAGCTTTGTCTAACTCATTCTTTTGTTAAACACGTTTTCTAAAACTCCGCGCAACTGGAGGCCTACTTATTGAAAATAGTCTGCGGCGTTTGGTACGTCGAGACATTCTATTTTTAAATATATCGATATACTAAGTAGTTATTATTGTACATATCGGCAGTTTTTATTTTATTAATGATCGACACACACATGGCGCGTGGAGAGTAGGACGTAGAAAGGAATAATTGTTATTTACCAATAATACGCAAGTAAATAATATATTTATTGTTATGTCGTTTATTGCTACGTCATTTGTTATCGATATAAAAATGTATGTCACAAAATTACTTCCAATGAGCATATATTTATTTTAAATACTGATATTAACTAATTGCTTTCCGTTCTGTGTATAATCTCAGATATTATGGACGCGAATGCTCAGCCTAAGCGGGGAGTTTCGATCTAAAACACAAATCTATCCTACGTTCAAAATCAACGTAGGTCAAGGCACTTGTGTGTGTATTCAAGGATATCTTTCACGCGAAGGCACTTACGGTGAATTTCTCTGCCACTGTGTGCTCCCCAAAAATGTAAAATCTAGATTGAGTTTAAACTAAAAGCAAGATACAAATATGATGAATTAATAGATATCGTTAAATTGCAAATAAAATAATATATTAGACGCGCACTTGGCCTGATGCTCCTGGAAGACTGTCGATCAGACTGACATTCGTGACACTGAGAACTGTCTGCACTTCGACTAACACACATTAATGAATAATGATCGGACAGAATGTCAGCACGCGACTGTAGAACACGGCAAATTCGAATAAAATAAAAATAAAAATAGCTTGAGTAAAATTTGAACGAGAGGGAAAAAAAAAAAAAAAAGGCGAATAAAAGAGAAACTTAGAACTGAATAAAACTCAAAGCGCGTAATTTTAATACGACATAAAACTCATTAAAAATGTTGCAATTCCAATTTGAAATAACAATCAATATATGCGCACGTAAAATAGTTTATAGTCACTGTGTCCGACGTGCGACATTCTGCCTTCCAGTGCTTCAGCCAAACAATACAATAGTGACACAAATATCAAATCAACGTTTACACAATCATTTCATTAACTATTAAAAAAAAAATAAGTCAAAACATTCGACATTCGCACGGACCAAACGGTTGAAATAAAAAGACATCAACGTGGGAACGTGCGAATAACGAAGCACAAGTTTTGTTTCTCCGCGACTTTTTCCGTCTGTAGGAAAAAGTGAGAGAGTCGATAGTGCAAAATGTTTACATGATATAATTTTCTTTCTTTAAATATACAATAATTAAACATTCATGCAACTGTTTCGATTTCATGACGAACTTGTACATATATATGTCATAGCAATTTTTATAAAAACAAATGCAGATTTAAATACGCTATTATATTTTCCAATAATTTCTATTTTTGATAATTATGTTTTTTTATATTTCAAAATCACATTTTATTTTTCATAGTAATATAAAAAAACTTAATTTAACAATTTATAAATATTTGAGAATATATATTAATGCATTTGTTGATAATTTATATTGTCATTTGAAGATAATAAAAACACTTGCATGAACGAAAACATTCGCATTTTGTCATACATTCAGCTGCCATAAGTATTGCATGTGTTATCTTCTTTACCAAAATTGTTTTCATTCCCGGTAATTCAATAGGCCGAGTTAACTCGCAGTTAATAACAAAAGATACAAGTGTTAACGGCCTCTTTTTTTCTCGCAGTTTTAACATCTTCGATAAAAGATATGGAACGCGAAAATTCTTATGGCTAAGATATTTTGATGAACTTGTCAATGCCGTGTATGTCAGTATGTATATTTTATATATATACCTTCATATATATATATATATATATATATATATATATATATATATATATATATATATATATATATATATATATATATATATATATATA
>QVOB01007837.1:0-13559 GCA_014839585.1 Pseudomyrmex concolor | reverse complement strand
TGAATGCTGAAGTTAAACTCGCTGGATAAAAGTTAATACTGCGCATGCCCGCGCAGTCGCAAGCGCTACAGCACAGGCCATATAACCCATGTGATAAAATTGCACATAGTGCCTTTATGTTATAATAGTATTAACAAAGTTAATAACAAAGTAATTGCACGCACACTTATCATCACTTCTTCTATTTTTTCTGTTCTATGCGGCATAAAACCCGGCGCGGCTCAAATCCTGCAGTTATCTTACATTGTATAAAAAAAAAATAATAATTTTAACAGAAACTTTCGTGTTAACATTTCAGTTATTGCACACAATCTCTATTATAATAAGTTTTAAACTGATAATGACGGAATTATGCGCGCTGAAGCGACAAAGGACACGTAATTGTAACAAAAGAACGGAAGAAACGTGGAAATTAAAATTATACACTCGAGCGCGCGCTTGTTGAAGTCTCCTTCAAAAGCGAGGGCATAAAACGCAAAAGGCATGAGCCATTATTGTTCATAATGTCGAGACACGATCTCTGTAATAGTCGTAGAAATATAATATAGTTTTTATAATCATTAATAAGGCGAGATGAGATAAAATTTTACGTAATGCATTGTTCTGAGTGCGTCGTCGGCGCGCAGACATTCGATAGTATAATAAATCAAAATGTACTAGTTCGCTATGGGCCGTTACTTCTCCTTTGGATAGAAAAAAAAAATGAAATCAAGACTTCGCATCGCATACACGGAGGATTAACAGGCGATGTAACGATCGATCACGGTAGATCGAGCACTCGGAATGTTCGTTTTTGAGAAACGAACGGCAGAAATGCACGCGCCGATACGTGATATATCGATCAATCCGGTCGGACGCATACGAATTGCCTATAGACTTTACGCACCGCGACCGAGTCCTGTAAGATTTTCTCATTTTTATCGCGGTGGTTTCGCCGAGGTGTCGATACAGAGCGAAAGAGAAAAGGATCTTTATCGCACATACATTTTACCGGCCTAGCGATAATATAATTGATCGCTCGCCATTTGCGGACACACGTCGGAGGACGCACGTACGAATTTCGAAATCGCGCGATTATCGAACGGACTTTATTTATTTCCTTCAGCGAGCTAACGAAGGAGCTATCGCCGAGTCCTTGAACAATAATCGGTATTAATTGGCAAACCGCGTACGAGATACCGAGATCTCTCTTTCACATTATTTAGCTCTTTCGTTTAATATACTGTTACTTCGGCGAGATAAAAAACAAAATAAGAAATAATATCCACAGCGATGACTGTGTGTTATTTTTATTTTTTTTTATTTTAGTTTATTTTTTTTTTTTTGTTTCGAGATGCAAATCTGAGTTTCGATAAAAGCGCGCGATATCGGAACAAGAACGCGCGGGTTCCAAAACCTCGTTCCCCCGAATAACAGCAATAAACGCTCAATGTTTTGCAATATTTAACAGACATTATCGACTTTACACGTCTCGTATGATTGATATTCGACTATTCATTAGTAGTCTATAAATATTATTAGATACCTGTGCACAACGTTTATAGATATATACCTTGTAAAATATAAAAGACCAAGTTTCGCAAGCCTCGGTGAAAAATGCGATTGCTATACCATGATTAAGTTCAACCGTAATAAATTGCCTATTTCTAATTAATGTTGCCACGATATATGTATATTTTTTATGCAAAATTGCCGAAGTCTTTTAAGAAAAAATCCACATTTACTGCGGCATAAAAACAGATGAAACAAGCGACTGTATTATGATATTAAGATGCGTAAGATGTACGCAATTTAGAACGTTCCGTTTCATCAGAGTCTACCCACGATCCCGTTGTGTGTGCACCGTGTGTTCTCCCCCTCTGATCGCGGTAAATGTTGGTAAACGAGCGGCAGTAACCGCGAAATCGTGCGCGTCGTTTTCTCGTCAAGATAATTAATAACGCAGAGCTCGGTCTGATGGCATGAACGTCTGGCTACAGCAAGTGCGAATGTAATTAACTGAATTCCGATCGTATATAAAAAGTAGTTAGTATGTATTTTGAGATCTGAGTGTGTCTCGCACAAGTCGTTTATCGATGTACTGTATGTACTGCCTTCGTGCAAAGACTTCAACTCGCATCGAGGAAACGAGTTCCTGAATCGGCGTAAATGTCTTAATGATCAAACAAGTGCCACTTAGCCGGAAATTTATTAAAAAAATAATTATGATCAAGTATTTGCACAAAGTATCTGAAACTTCTTGACAAAAGTGTGAAAGTAGATTATTAGATTACGTTGAACCGAAAAGTCACGTAGTATTTTGTAAAATTTGCAATATTTGTTAAGTTATTAATTAATTATATAATTCGTCTCTCGCGTGCTTATTAGATTAATTGGCACGTCGGTCTGATCAAACAGTTTCAGACTACATGTAAAGTCAGAAACTAATAATTTACAAATACTTGAAACATTGAGAATTATTATAATTAATATTTACATGTCTAATAATTATTTCCTCAACAAATGTCACTGCCCTACATCCGGTCATTTATCTTATCTCGCAAACTTTTCACTTACAGTGAAAACGCACGGTGCGTGTAAGAAAGAGGAAGTTCCTGGACAAGCTACTTGCTTTGATTTTCCCGTTAATTAAGATCAGGGTCAAGTACTTTGATACTCGTTGCGAAAGAAAACACACGATGCGAGAATATAATTAAAAGGAAAAACGTTGGAACGAAAGAGCGATGGTGTGTCGACATTTCCCTTAGCGTGGCTAATTATTGAGGATGTTTGCACCACCCGAGATTAATGTGTCAGCGCGAACTCGTGTAGTCCCTCTCGCCGAGAGACATTATTGGCTCGAAGGAAAAAAGGCGAAAAACGCTGGCTTAATTAAATCAGCATCCGTAATTAGAAATACCACTTGGCGCGCGCGTGATTAGTATCGGTTTTCCGTTCTTCGACGTTATCTCACTTTCGACGTCTTCGAAACGCGTAATGAGGGAACGCAGATTGAGACGTGCAAATATCTAATGATAAATAACGTGCGCCGGTACAACCTTTCTCGTAGCTTGACGAAAATCACTTGGAGATCTGTCTTCTCACAGTCTGAAATGATTAACGAACTCAAAACAAAATCTGCCCGAACTTTAGCATAACGAACGTTAGCTAAATCGCGAAAGAACCGGTTTGTCTGCTCGGGATGAAATAAATTTTCGCTTCCTCGCAATTTTAACATTTTGCTCGATCTGTGCACAATTTTCATAATATTGCGCTTTCTAACAATCGCTAATATTATCGCGTTATAAAGTCGCTTGTTAATACACACTCGTGTGTGTTAATACACACATGAGTCTGTTCTACGACGTTGATGCACGATTCTGAAAGTGACCCCGGGTACGTCAAAACTCGAGAGTTAGATTGGCATCCTCCGCGCATTAGCTAATGCAAAATGCATACAACTCGGGAGGATTGTCGAAGCTTTCGAAACGCGCGAATTATATGTCCAGCGACCAAGGATAATGATCTCGAGCGCAATAATGATTCATC
This sequence comes from Pseudomyrmex concolor, assembly GCA_014839585.1. Lineage (NCBI taxonomy): Eukaryota > Metazoa > Arthropoda > Insecta > Hymenoptera > Formicidae > Pseudomyrmex > Pseudomyrmex concolor. The sequence goes on along the minus strand of QVOB01007837.1, from coordinate 10,031 downwards.
TAGACAGCGACTGACCGGCAAGGTGCAACGGATAATGAATCAAACCGCGCGTTATTCCGCGACTAACTGTATGAAACGAGAACGTTTCTAAAGAAAAAATCCACTCGATCAGCCTACGTTTCTTCAACGTGAGAAACGTTGGACATTGACCTAGGCTTAAGAGAAATATAATAAGGTCGATTAAAGTCCATGCGTAAATGAACGTACGTGAATAATATTGTTTAAAGGTAAATATACATTATAACTTTAATTAATTTTAAAATTCCATCAAGTTATTTTTTGCGATAGTTTTTTTCACGGGAAGATAAAGATATTATTTTTAATACGAGATGTGAGTCGCGCGCATTTGATAGTTTTTTAAAATATAAAACTAATTCGAATTAAAAAATTAAGTGTATGTATTTACATCTTAAAAATATTTCGCGGATTTTTTATTGGCTCGCGGCTCTTATATTGGCTTTATTATTCGGCTTTTATGGTTCGATACTAATGGAGTCACGTGTGATCGACCTAAGTTGTTACCAGCAGTGACAGACATCAAGTAATATCGTATCTCGTAAATGAACTACGGCTTCTCCATCAATTGCAAGAGCAAATTTGTTCCTTTGCAACTGGAATTTTGCGTGTAATTTAAATGCCACTGTGCGCCGTTTGTTGTTCGCATTGAAGATAATATTTCATACACAGACCTTATTTCTTACAAAGGTGTGTGACGTACGTTGAATAAAAAGTCCTTCGCATTACTTTCTCACACAAGTATCGTTCTCAAAGAGAATAATAATGACTCATACAATAATTAAAAAGAAAACTTGTAAAAATCTCCGTTTATCGACCTTTCATCATGCGTTTCTCGGTTACACCGACAATTAATTACAGAAACGGTCTGTGATAATGACTGGTTGCTTTGATAATGACCGACGTTGCAAGCCGAGACTGTATGATTTTCGACTCATCCTGCATGCAGTTGATAGCGCGGAACGTCTGTAATTCTGGATTCTTCATCGGTAATCAATTGGGCGTTAAATAGTGCAAAGTATCTTGTCTGTTAATAATTAGATTTAATATGTAGATATTGACACCCTAATTCTGAACATTTTTTTGAGGGATCTTAAAGAAGAATCATCTTCGAATATTTAAAATATTTTCTGCATTTTAATTATTTTTGTCTTCTATCATTGAAATCGTTCGGACAGAAGTCCCCCTCTTTCAGAAGAGGTGCTTTCGCGCGCGCGTATAAAGCCAGTGAAAGCGCCAGACGACCCTCCAGACCACCGCACAGTCCCGACAGCGACAGGAGTCTCCGGTGTATCGCACGGCGGACATTAGATTATACCACCTGAGATTTTCTCTCGCGTGAGTTCGCACGCCGAACAGCGGTTCAAAGAATCAAACAACGTGCTTGGTTTTGTTTCGTCGTGTTTCCGCGAACGTTTCGTCGTTCAACTTGTGACAGGAATAGAAATTCATCGGTGAAGATGCGTCTCGCGAGAACTTTAGCTATTCTGCTACTCGTCGCTATCGAAATCTTGGGACATCCTCCGCAAGAGAGATTAATGCCAGGTATGTAATAATTGCTTCTGCATCATTATTGCACGCAAAAAAAAATATACGTCGGTATCAGACTGAATCCTAATGAATTAAAACGCTCGTCAGTGTGAAAAAAAAAAAAAATAACTAACGCGGTTCCAATCCGAAAATCATGTTCAGGAATTCTTACAACACACCGCGAAAGCATTAAAATATCAAATTGCATATTGAGAGAAAGAGAAAGAAAAATTTGTCTTTGTTGTTCGCGTTAAGACATTCTATAATTCTATATAGATGATTTTAAAGTTCATGGTTGAACCTTGCACAACGCGCGGTCGTCCAATGTACAGAAAACTTACAATGAGACGTCGGGATCGCAAACATTATGCGTTTCTATACGTATCTCGTTTTTGTATTATCCAACAGTTATGTACGTCTTCAACAAAACGGCGGTTTCAATAGCAGATAAAAAATAAATTATTTATTCACACTATTGCTCTTCTAATCCATAAACGTAAATATTTTAGTAATTTCTTTGTTGCGTTTAAAATTTCTCTATTTCATGAATGATCTCTTAACATTCTTCTCGCGTTGCCTTCATTCGAAACTTTAACATTTGCTCAATAAACATTGATAAAATGTGTAATTACAACACGCGTCACTCGAACGCATTGAAAAGTCGCGAGAAACGGTCTGTAAAACGGCCGTGTGCACAAGCACGTGAATTTACCTCGTCATAAACTACGATCACGAGATTCGCTACCTACGCGTGTATGTCATCGCCGTCGCTGCAAGCAACTTACAGCGGTTTGCAAGGACTTCAACTTTGCTGCATTTTTGTCAGACGCGCTGACGTTAGAAGCAGGCTCGCCGGAATAGCGGATTTTAAATTGCAATCACAAAGTACCGTTTTAGCGAACAATGACTTTGTCAACTTTCGATAAAATATTATATCGATCTTTAATAATATTAAAAAAAGTTTGCAATTAATTTCTTGTGATTAATAATAATTTATTAATTCCTGAAAACATCTTTGGCATTTAAAATATGCTTTTACATAAATAATCTGTCTCTATATAAATAATTTTGGAAATTTGAATCTTTCCACAATGTTCCGATGAAAAATTCTAATAGACACAATCTGCTTGAATTTAACTTGAAATCGTATTTTTCGCAAAATTTATTTACCATTGTATAAAATACGTCTAAGATTTATTTTGAAAATTCTGTGCAAATTCGATGCATAAAACTTTGAGAACATTCTCGTACACGTATTCTCATACTTTAGCAAATTGGTTTTACCGAGATTGAACCCTCTCCGAGCGCGTTTCGTAATAATTGTAACATTTAGCGTTCGCACTTTACACATGCGTGATGGCGCGCATATTATAAAATTCAATGCCGTTACATAGAACAGGACACATGAACGGATAATAACAATTCCATGTAGCCGCGCGCGAAGGAGAGTTGGTTTCACGTGCCGCACGTGATCCCATGTGCTTTTGCACGTGCCCGTTTATTGCCGATCGACGGCGAGCGCCGAGAGAAAGACGGAGAAGGAAAATCGCGGTTGTTCGCCTTTCTTTTCGTGGCGGCATTTAATGTCATCGAAGGGAAAAGTGCAACAACACCTATAGTCACGTGCACTCGCCTCGAATCACGCGACCTACCATTCTGTCAATTAACAACCGCGCGCGCGCGACGTCTTCTCGACCGCATCTTCGCTTGGTTCCACGGCGCAAGGCCGCGAACAAAACTCGCTCGTGTCTCGGCGCGATTAACTTTCGATCGCTCAGAAAAAGCGCGACGCGTACTCTCATAAAAATGAAAGTTTCAACGATATTGTTACATTTATTCTCTCGTAAGAGTGCATGACACACTCTGTTTGTGAAATTATAATTAAAAGACGAAGAAATATATTGCGTTTTTCATCTACTATGTTATTTTCAACACGAGAAAGTGCGCACAAATGAAAGTTATATCGTCCCGGTGAGAGAACTAAGGTTCCGCGACATTGACACTGGAAGTCTCTCAAATCAGCCTTGTATAAGCGCAAGTGGTCGTTAAAAAGTGATAATGGTCTCCGATGCGATAATGGTCTCAGTTGGAGCTAGTCGGCAAGAGAAGGAGAAAGTGTGAGAATTCAGGTGAGACTTTGCGGCGGTACTGAGTATTTTCTCGCGAAAAAAAAAAAGAACAGAAAGGCGACGTGTATCCGTCATTGACACTGATTCACTTTCCCGTATCTAGCGCGCCGAGGTAAACTCGTGTATATTTATGACATTCTTCAAATCGAATTAGCGCATGACTAATCCCGGTATAATATTCATGTATTCCGAGGTACGTAATGCCTCGCGGTAGATTTCCGATTAGCTGCAGCTTCCGGAGACACCACAGCGTTCAACGCGCTTTCTCTGTTTACAAAATACAAAGAAACGAACGAAACACACGCGAATTGAAACGCGTCGAAAGAAATTCGCGCGATTTGTACTAATATTATTTCTGTTTTTTTATTTATTTTCTTTTATTTCTTTTACTTCACACACAGTTTGCAGTGCGCTGCTGAGAGCAGCGGGAGAACCAAATCGTCTAAAAACGTGAGTTTTGGCACGCGCATTTTCTTTAGTCCCTTCGCGTGTTACGGTGATCAATGCGTCATTACTCTTCGAAACGTAATTAAAAGCGTCTAGATAAATAGCAAAGTCATAACACACATTATCACAAAAGTGTTACACCTTACGCAAGTAATTATCGGAGAAACGTGTGCACGAGATAAAAGTAGACTTGCATTATATATTAGTAGTAAGTGACCTTCCATTCTTTAGACACGTGACTTTGCTTTAACACGACAGTTAAAGAGATTTACCGACTTCTTATATCTACCGTTAGCAGAATAAAAGAACCACGTACAAATCTTATGGGAAGTGGCTCCCGGTCAAATTGAAAATAAAGCACGATGCTCCTCGCAACGCTCCGATCAAAAAATCTTGCGGGCAAGATCCGAAAATGGCCAGCCCCCAAGATAATAGAAAAAAAAGTAACAAAAATATGGCCAATCGGATAGGTATAAGTAACGTACGCAAACATGCATTGCACGCATGCGAGTAATGCACGCATGGGTGTAGAATACCGCACGCAAACATGCATTGCACGTATACGTACGGCTAGTTCTCATTGTCAGTAACCTGAAAACTGGCTACTCTCGAACCCCACGAGAACCTCCGAGCAAAACGCCACGGAAAACATCACATTCCACTTGCAGCCAACCTGATCGGGAACCACCTCCCGTAATTCAAGTTTCTATAAAAAACACAAAAATAATTTTCATATACTATAATCTTGCAATATTATTCCGCGTCGTGTTCGTTATGGCCTTAAATATTATTTGATAAATATTATGAATAATTATTAGCTAAATCAATTTTTCATCGCTTGTGTAGATTGACGTACTAAATCTATTTGTACAATCTATCTTCGTGTAATTAAACAAGTAGTACGATTGTCAGGTTTTCCTGATCCTAACGAACAGTTTCAGTGACATTTCAATTGTACAAAAACGAGTAATGACTATGATCAACGGTTTTATAGAATTGCTTACACGTGTATCTCGATCCGGCTAATATAATCGAGATATAAATTCGTTGTTGGGCGCGGTTTCGTTTTTTGGCTCGATTTTCCACGATTCACGATCGTGATTCGATACTCATGGGATTTTTACGTCGTCGCGCAATATCGCCGTTCGCCTCAATGCTGGCGACAAGTGGGTGAATTTAAACGTCAACTTTCTACCGGGCGGTTTGACCATAATCAATGTTATTAGTATCGATGTACTGCGTGCCCGTTGTCAGACAGATTTACGGCAATACGAATATGTTAATTAAGTCGACGCGGAAAGGACCGCCCCGGAGGACCGCGCCGCGATTCATCGATAATTCGAGCAATTAACGGTGTTAAATTGTCAGTGCCACAAACCGCGTGATTGATAGCGAGGCATTTTAAGACGGAGACCGACTTCGGCTACGTATATAACTCCGCTCTGCAGGTTTTGTTTTATCACAAGAAACGGCAAATTCTTTCTCGGCAATTATTGAGTGCGCCCTAAAGCCAACCCTCTTTCTTCTCCTTTCCACTCTCGATGCGCGTTTGTGAAACCGATACGAAAGTCTAATTGTTATTCCGCTTACTTTAAACACGGGAACTGAGAAACTATGTATTTCCTGTTGTGCAATAAATGTTTAATTCATAATTTACTGCAAAAAAAGATTCATGCCGATTTTAATTACCCTTTTGCTTCGATCTAACTTTCTCAGCGATTGCTCGAAAATATAAACTTTGTGTCAAGGGTCAGATGTGCCACGTATTTGAGATAACTTGCAAAGTATTACGCGGAATTACTTTTCGTTTGTTCGCGCGAGAATGGTTGTTTATTTTTATCAGTACACACACATGGTGCGCAGCGCGATAGAAATTTCCGCAATAGACGCGTTTATTCTCGCTCGCTTTTATGCAGAATTCACGTGCACGAGAGCGTGGCCGACGGTGCACTGTCCGGTGCACGTGACGAGCGCTTGCAATATGCTTGCGCGCGGTCACGTGCACCAGTCGCGCGCTACCGTCTCGCTATGATAAGTCGAGTTATAGGATGTGGCATTTATGAATCTTGGCGAACCCAACAAGCAGGAAAAAGTGATGCTACACATTGACACGAAATTATTTAAATTGTATAAAAAAACGCGTTTTACGAGAACCTTTTAATTTAAACGTTTCAATCCGTTAACTTGAGTTAACATTATGTTGACACATGGTAATAAGTATATTTTACTGCACTCTGTGATTGCGTGAGTAATCTTTTATTTTTCCTCTTTCTCTCTCTTTCAGCGGAATTTATTATAGTAATAACTTATCACAATAATGAGATTTTATTATGTCTAAACGTACACGTAACTTGTTCGTGTAATTTAGATTGCAAGTTTGTTAACAACAACGATATTTTATCTTACGTTACGATGCTACGTGTCGGCGTTACGCTCGCGCGGCAATAAAGTTTCGTCGCGCGTATCGTGGTAAGCAGCGGTAAAATAAGATAAAAAAAAAAAAAAAACAAACAAAATAAGCTGCAAAGAATACGGGACAGACATGTATCTCTGCTTCTTCGGGCGTTTAATTGCGTTACCGTCAGCACAGCGGCCGTAATTGGACGGTGTTCGGCGCGCGGTAAAAGCCGTTCGAAATTAAAGCACTGATAATAACCCTTATACCTTAACAGGAAACGGCTTTTCACGGCAAATCGTAATATACGACGTTGTTAATGTCTTCTTTCGCGTTTCGAACGCGGACTAAATAAATACTCGATGTTGGCGAGAAACACGCTGGCACAGCGAATTCTTGCACGTTTTATTCCACGATATGTACATGTATATCGATGCCGCGTGTGTAGCAACAACGGTTCGTTGAGGTTCTATCTATCGCGACCAACGTCGGCCCCGACGTCGGCGTTTCTAGGTCGGAGCTCATGTTGCGCCTAATAAGTAATTACGTTGGTGAACGCGCGCGAACTATCCGCGCGCTTGACCGCGCGCGGTGCCGGGAATGCGGTTCTAAATCCACCCCGGTTCAATTTTTATCATTTACACCGATGAGTGATTAAACCCGAGACAAGTTGTTACGCGAACACTGTGTTTACGAGATGGTTGAACACATTTCGATATTTTTGAGACATTTATTCCTGTACTTTTGCATATTGGCAACGCTATAAATATGTCAGTCTCGCTTTTCAATCCTTATGTAAGCGAAATTGTGTTACTTTCTTTCTGCAATGCCCCGCGACTTCGTTACCGTGATAACATGTTAATTAATCTAATTAAAACCAACGTTCTACAAGTAATTAATTGTTTACTTTCTAGCAATAATCTAATATAGTTGATAGCTCTATCTTTCTCTCTCTCTCTCTCTCTCTCTCTCTCTTGTTTTATAGTCTATATATCGTGGGCAGAAACTGCATGTTAAATAAATAGTGAAATTCCGCGTACATAAATTCACGTTAAGCCGACATCTGAGTTTCGTGAGAGAGGCCGAGAGCTCTCGGAAATTCTCTCTGACATGTTAACATCGCATCTGGCTCGAAGAAGCACGCTGTGATCTCATCGTGGTATCGAAGCGCGCGTGATATTGTAATACGTTTCGTGTTAACGATGACGGACAGTCTCTCTTGGCGACACGTCGCATTTACGTGATGCTGAACGAGAGCCAACCCACCTGAGACTTCGGGGTCAAACAGTCAACGCTCGTGCGTGTCATGTCTCGTACCAACGTCCTGTCATCCTTGAACGTAGAGATGCAGTCGTGCCTGCCTTAAGAGGCGAACAAAAGGGACGCGATAATGAGCAACTTCTCGAGCACGCGAGGAATTAGCGCCTACGTACCTCATTACCGACTTTTTTTTTAAACGTTCCTCTAAATTAATGAACGCATCGAAAGCGCATTGCGAAACCTATCGGCCGCCTATCATTTGTACGTCATAGCTGTCATTGTGCTTGCACAAATTTACAACTGATCGTTACGCGTTCGAAACTTTGGCATGCGAAAAGAGCGTTTGAGTCATTAAGACGTTACGCACATAATAAGGATGCCGATGTTCGCAAATTTATTGTTCATTAGACACTAAAATTTACAATAATTTTGTGTGTATGTGTGTTAGTGTTTATAGCTTTAAATCGTCTTAGCTCACCGTCCTCCGTTCAACTTCATGTACGTGCGTCACACTTGTTTGCCAACGCGCAAACAATTTTAATATGCAACAGACACTCTTAGATTTCTCACACGCAAAGATACGTGTCAAATATATTTGTATGAACATTTTATTAGTCTCTAATTGCGCATCTGTGAAATTGATTCTAAACTGCGTAAACCGATTTTAAACATCTTGTTATCAAATGTGTGCAACGTATATATTACCTGAATAATTATTTTATATAATAGATTTATATAATAGATTTGTTTTTTTTATGAGATTATGTGTCGCTAATAGGCTTGCGATTTGAAACAACGATATCGGCGATAACCATCTAAAGAATAACGCCATCGATAGACGTGGCGAGTTACAGAGACATTTTCACTCAGAGATTCAAAAATCAACTATCGAGACTTATCGCACCTCTCTCGAGCCGTTCACATTTCATATCACGCGACACGTAACAAATATTTAGAATGTACCAATTAAATATTGCTGCTAATTAAAGTTATTGTTGCGAGCAAAATCGATTCATTTATCAGCCCGTGCAACATTCACTCGTAAGTTTTAAATTCGCGTAGGTTAGAAACAACAGACGGACTTTTGGAAACGCATATTATTCAAGATTTGAGATCGTGAAAATGAAGATTAATTATAGAAATGGAGACTACTCGCTTTTTTTGACGCAGATCGCATTTTTCTCGATGAACGAAGGCAAGTGTCTCTGTTTTTTCATGCGGAAAATTGTCTGATTTCTTTAATTAAAGGCGAGCGTGTTCAAAATGCAACTTGTACACGGTTTAATGTAAATTTATGACACGTCAGGAAAAAAGAGAAAGAAAGAGACTAAAAGATTCGATTTATTTCCTGGTATGGGATATAGACAAGAAAAGTAGAGAGAGAGAGAGAGAGAGAGAGAGAACGATGATGAATAGTGCAATAATTAAGAATATGCGCGCATATCGTCGAATGAGCTGCTCATAAAAACAGCTGATTGATAGAAAAATCCGATCGTGTTCTTAATATCCATCTCTCCGGTCCTAAATATGCATTTTACGGTTATACAATATCGTTCCGAGCGATATGTATATGAACAATTTCTTACGTACGAAAGAAAACGCGACGACCATATCTCTGGCACCGAACTATCACAGAATCTTGAACAGCAAGAACAAACGGTTTTTCACCGTGGATAAATACCGCGCAAAGAAATTTCATTATACTTAATTAACGGTTACTTCAAACAACCGTCTCCGGTATTCGCTTCCTACATAACATTGACGTCCACCCGTTTTGCAATTAACCGATACGATTTAATCGTTCTCCGTGGCAATAAACGCCTCTCTTGTGTCAAAAGAACAAAACCGCGGCGTTTTCGCAACGGAATTATGTTCGCCTTTTGCGCGCGCGCGCATCAATGCCTCCGCGTGAAAACGCGATTGTCCCGCGAGACGCATAATAGTTAGCCGCCATACGGAACGGTCTCTCGTCCGATGTCGATTAGGATCTAAAGAATTCGATTATGTGGGTCACTCGTGATCGATGGATAATATCTATGAACGAGCCTAACACTGTGCGTTCTTTCTTCGTCACGAGACGCGCGCCGACTAGGGTAACTCCATATTTCTGAGCCTGTCCGTATATCTGTGCCTTTTTATTAAAATTGTATAAACAAAAGATATTTAAAAACAAAAGATATTTACATAATTAAGTGGCAGAATTAATTTAATCATACATGAAAATAAATAAACTTATTTAAAAAATTAATTCTGCC
>QVOB01007836.1:0-10326 GCA_014839585.1 Pseudomyrmex concolor | reverse complement strand
TAATAATACTACCGGATTCTTTTTAAAACGTCTATTTTTATATTCTTCGAACGACGCGGCGACGAGAATCTGAGAAAGAAATTTTATACAAAAAAAAGAGAGAGAGAGAGAGAGAGAATTCGCGCGAAATAAAATTATTCGCAGCATCGTGTCATTGTGGACCTCGTTCGCTTCAATCCTTTTCCGCAAGAAGCACTTTCTAAGATTGACACGTTGTGCGTCGCGTCGCTTTACGTCCCCGCGATCGTCGTAAACGGCGGATTTTTGCCCCAAAGACAACGGAGAAAAAGCGAGCGGACGTCCTTTCGTAATCTCCTTCAAAGGAGAACGCGGGATGAGTTTCTTTACGGCGATCCTTATTACTCGTGCAACCGGTTTATAATTACCCGCAGGCAATTAAGACCCGCGCCCCAAGTGGAAGCAAGTTTATCCTCAAGGATTTGCGCGCGCGCGAGAGTTTGCGAGGTAAAGTTTAGATTTCGACGTGTTAATCTCCCGTCAAAGACAGCGCTTCCGCGGATACTAGTTTCTCATTCGCGGGATCAACGTTCTTCGCGCGCGTGCGATTTTTCTATCGCGGAAAATCTCTTCCTCTCGCAATATGTACAATTTTATTTTTACAACTGAGACAGAAATGTTTGATCCTCTCACGAGGATTGCTTCAGCTTTTTGATCATTTCAGCCGACTCTTACAAAAATGATCATACCGGAGGAAAAAGTCGAAAGCGGGAAGTTTTTCCGTGAAAAGTCGAACGAGAAATTACCCAAATTTTGCTTTTTTTTTGTTTTTTTTTTTTACCGCCAACGAGAGACGTGACGAGGTCGTCGAAAGCAGGAAAAACATCCAGGATTAGGAATATGGAAAATGCGGAGGAGAAAAGTATTCGCAAGTGCGACACACGTCGAACATTTCCGTCGTGTTTCTTTATCCGATCGTGCCGCATTACACTTTTACGCTTCCGTAGAAACGAAAATTACGGATGATTATATTATTAGGCTTCAATTCCACTTACGCGATACTGTGTTGTAATATAACTCTCACAATTATTATTATTATTATCATTATTATTTGAACAATGACGACAGAGAACGTTGATGTATAAATTATCTTCGTATTAATTTCGTTCACTTCTTCGAGCGTGAGAGATGTAAACGCCGCGAGTGCAGTCGCGTCGGACAATGAAAATAATTACAAGGACCCAAATTGCTATCCGGAGAGTTTTCTCCTCCACAAATTTACCAACTGTAAATTGCAACTCCTAGTAGTTGTTAAACAATTGTTTACACCCGCTCGACTGTTTCTCCGAAATAACTATACTCTCTCTCTCTCTCTCTCTCGGAAACTTTTGACGTTTCTAAAGTGCGAAATCGCACACAACTCGTCATTGAAATTAATTTCCACGCGGATCCCGGGAAAAATAAATTTCTTTCTTTTCCGCGCGCGTGCACGGAACCGTCCGCGAGAGATAACGTCCTTTTAAAAAAAATGACCGGATGTACATCCTCACCTAAGCCGCCTCATGTCGCGGGTGCTGCTACAATTGGACGAGTTGGCGCTGCTGCGGCGCGCCTTGAATAAATCGCCCACGTTGAACACCCCGTTCGCCGTGATGGAGAAGGATCGGAGTCTGTAATATTCCACGCCTTCGTCGTTATCAGCCTCCTCGCGATCTACCACGCTGCCGCGCTTTGTATGGGCCATTGGCTGCAACAAATAACAATTGCGCGCGATCGGTTAACGGCGCGCCACCTGATATCGAACGATTGGAAGAGGAGGAAAAAAAATATTATATATACAATCCGTGAGATAACACGTCATTAAAAATGCTGAAAGAAAATCGGCGAATCGTCTCACAGCGGTAGTTTTATTCCCGACAACTGTGCGTGTATTTCTTTGAGAATAAATAACGAATAAAAATCATTACAGATATACACGAAGAATAAATTCCGTGAATGTAATTCCATTTGCAATGTTATGTACGAATTACGTACGCGCACGTGACATTTTTAATGATATTTATCTCACACGTTTATTGATTAAAACATTAAATTACGAGAGCTACGAGGATGATGAAAAAATCGTGACGTATTTAATTCTGTAAATTTCGCGCTGTGAATGTGTCGCACACGATGCTCTTATTTATCTTTTTTTCTGCTGTGAAACGAGAAAAAGGTGACAGAAGTGCGCGATAGACTCTCGAGTGCATATTAAGGTCACAATGAATCCTAACGCATTTGCTGATCGATGCCGTCCGCTGTAACATGTTCATTGCGATTGTTCAGCCCGTCTACTTGTACAGAACTTTAAGTATGTACGTACGTACGCGACTGAATGTGTCGACTTTATATCGATAGTTCGAACTGCGTCTCACTTCGCATCTCGATCAAATTCACCTCGCTTCTTCTAAAAAAGCATCGTGAGATAAAGCGATGAAATAAATATTGACGACGTCGTTTCCGAAAAATCGTAATCTTCCGCTATTTCGAATCTCGTTTCTCTCTATCCATGACGAGAAGTTAACGTCGACCATGTTCTCGTCATGCCGAAAAAACTTCGCGTGTGACGTCAGTCTGAATTTCATCGAAGCTTCACAATTCGCCGAGTCCCGAGTCATTTAACCGAACGAGAGAGAAAGAACGTACGTCTTCGACGGAAGAGAAAATTCAGATGGTTCAGTCAGAATTTTCAGGTGGTCGAATTTCCAAGTGTTGGAGCAACATTAGAGATTATTAATGACAATTTACACTCGAAACCGACGCACGAAAATAGACTAAAATATTCTGAACACACGTACGAAACGGGGAATGCAATTTGCGCTGTCTCACAAATTTAATATTTAAATAATTAAAGTTGATCACGAAATGGGCGCAATCTCAACTTGTATACAATATTTCGCGATATCATGTTCTATTAAATACAGAGACAAGAGGGTTCCGCACACACATCTGCGTGACACGAGAAGCAATCCACTCGTCCTTCCTGAATCCGTGATGGAAGTGCCGACATTCGCTGATCTCGGGAAAAACGCGAGAGACGTTTTTACGACGGGCTACCACCATGGCAAGGGCCTCATCAAGTTCAACGTCAAAACGCGGTCCGTCAAGAGATTTCAGATGACGAGCGACACCACGTTGAATTGCGACGAGTCATTTTTTTTTTTTTTTTTTTTTTTTTTATAGTTTGCAAAAATCACCGAATCGCATTCTGTCACCAAAAGTTCCGAAAAGTCGAGCGACATAATGGAACCTCCGACGAATTTCGCACGTTTATACATACATGTCATAACGAGAGACAACAGGTAGGCATTTCGTAAAAAATTCGTGGAAAAATGACCGAGCGGCTGGCGCCGCTTGTTCTCTGAACATTTTTGCGAGAGAATATCGCCGACTCGAGCAGCGATATTTGCTTTTGTCCATATATATCGGATTATGCTTACAATATATATGCGTATTCGCAGCTGAGCACGGACACGTGGCGAGAGCATTGGCGAGAGCTTTAAACGCGGAGATATCTGTGAAAAAATATATACGGATCTGATTTCCGATGTTTTTTTATAACAATATACACACGTGTATATGAACGTGAGCTCGCTTATTGTCAGCTATATTTGCACGCTGATACTTTATCTACACACATGTGTGCCTCGGGAGAGGAAAGTGTTGCTGAAATTCAAATATCATCAAATTCCAGAAAAGAGCAATAACAAGCCTGTAAAACTCCGCGTTGTTTAATTGTCGATAAAGTTGTTACGGAAAGCTTTGCACGTCAGCAGGCCAAAGTTGGCTTTTTATTGACCTTTGCTAGAATTCGCGCGCTCACATGTTACACAACGGTTATATTTGAACAAGTGTCGTTTATTTGTTTGTTTATTTGTTTCTTTTTTTTTTTTTTGATTGCTCTCTTTCGAAACACAGGAGATGGATAAAAAATAAAATAAATTGAATATACACATGCGAACAATATTAATCAAAATAATCTCGATAACATATGTTTTTTCTCGGACGGTGATGAGATACATATGCGCGCGCGCGGGTTTCGAAACCGGAGAAATAAAATCCGGAATAATTTACTCACAGAATGAATTTTACGACAGTTAAGCGGTTTAATGGAAACGAAGTACAAAGCGGACGCTGGAGCTCTGTTGCTAAAATGGACGACCGAGGGCGTACTTTTCCTGGGATACGAATTTAATGGGCTGCTAATGAAGGGCGTTGATTTGCTGTCCGAGTGCACTTACAATCCGGAAACGGCTGCGAAAAGCGTGAAAGTCGGATCCAGATTTGCTAATCAGAGGATCAACGCGCGCTGCGAGATCTGTTAGTTATACACGAGTCTCCCGATCTGATTTAATTAAACTAAAACGCTCTCTTCTCTCTTGATAAAGAGAAGTAGAATAAATAACGTTCTCTATATTAGAGAGTGAAGAGAGAGAGAGAGAGAGAGAGAGAGACAGAGAGACAGAGAGACAGAGAGAAAGGGAAATGCATGCATCGCGTTTGAAGAAAGATTCCAACGTTGTAATCGCTTTACCGACAATGTCTGCAGAAACCTTGGAGGGTTTCTCTGTGAAAGAAGCGGGCGGTAAAATATATATTATATGTATATATATATATATACACTGTTATGCGTATTTTATATACATATATATATATATACACACACATATATATATATACTGTTTTACAGAACAAGATCACTCTATTTATAAGTTTCGTTAAAGTAAAACAGCTTCGGTAAGGTCACCGCTTGCGCGTCGAAGAGTAAAAGAGCCTCAATACGGTGTCTATTTTTAGCGTGAGGAATAAAATAAAAAAAAAGAAATTAATTATATATTCCAAAATCACATTCTCTCGTTCCCGTTAATAAAAGGATGACAAAATAAAAAGCGCGATGTTGTTTAAAAAGAATCTTTTATGTGCACACGGAATTACCTCCAATGTCGTAAAGCCCCTCGCGCGTAGAAACATAAATATAAAATCCACGGGGAAAAATGTTTCTTTACATAAAACTCCGACTCTGAGATCTCTAACATGATAAAATATATATATATGTGTGTGTATGAGAAGCACTTCTACGATTAAATATTCAGTTCACAAACGGTTAATATATATCGTAAAAAAAAGGTGCTCGCATACTGAGATAAAACCAGAACACGCCTCTCTCTTTCTCTCGTTTTCTTTCTTCTTTTCATCATCAATTAATAAAATTAATTATCTCGGTGTGAAAACGTCAAAATTTCAAGTACTCGCATTCGATATTTCTTACGTTTTTTGTCTAAGCGATAATTAGAAGCGTAAAGTAAGAACAAACACGCCGACCGAGCGCGTATTTTTCGCTCATTTTTAAGTAATTAAATTAAACTTTCTTTCTCTTCGTTCTTTCTTTTTCTCTCGTCGCGCACTTTCGTTACTTTTGAAGTCGCAATCGAGAGAAACTTCAATGAATAATTCTTTTTATACACTTAAAACTCCGCGCGAAGATTCTTTTCCAACTATGATATCATGAAAATTTCGCGCAATCACTTTAACTGTTTGTTAAACTAGCCGCGGACTTGTCGCGAAACGCTAATTTCCGCCGACCGATAACAAACACGTCCGGAGCGACGACGATATTAAGGTCGCGTTTTGATTCGACGCTTCGGAAAAACGAGAAAACTTTTTTTATTTTGCATCGAACTCTAACAAGGCAAATCAATTTTCGAGCATTGATGCAGTTGCGAGTTTCCCCCTCGATTCGCAATTATCTACGGCAAAGAACATTTAACAGTCAGTTTGCTAATCCACATTTTATTACGGGCTGAAACAGTTGTGGGTTGAGTGCGCAATTAATTTGTAACTGCAAAAGTGCAACCTTTTAAATATTAAAACACAGTTTAATCCGATCGCTTAAAAAATACGTCCGCGTTTTTTGAGTCCAAAAAATCGAATTTACGTTTTAGGAATCCAAATAAACAAGTACGTCTTTTTAAATTGGTATTTTAAAGGAAAACTTGATTTTTCCTCGAAAAATACAGGACATTTCCGTTTTGCATGATTTTCCTCTCTCTCTTTCTCTCTCTTTTTCTCTTCTCACAGCTTTTGTATTACTGTGATCTAAAAATTCTGACACATTCGTCATATTACGAGATGGAAATTCTGATATCGTGATATGTATTTTGATATATTTTTTTTCAACGCTCGTTGGAGAAACCGGAGATTGCACTTTAATCACACGACATACAGTTAAAGTTTTTATATACTATACAAAAAAGTGACTTCTAAAAATGTTTTTTATTGATCGGTAAAGAATTAGCATTTATTCTCGCGCGCTCGCGACAAATACACGAGAGCGAATCAATTTCGCGTTAAACGCGGACTATACGAGAGATTAGTATTTTTCTTCTTTATGCAACCGCTCGCGCGGAAATCGAATAATCCTCGCGCGCGTTTCGGCCAATTATGCGAATCAGTTGTTTGCGATCGCATACAAATTGTTCGCGTCGTCGCACGTCAAATTGTCCGAATTACCGAATTCTCTCTCTCTCTCTCTCTCTCTCTAACCGCGTTCGCAGCCAACGATCTGAATGCGAGCACCAGCCTGCTCGGCTCGGTCGTGGTGAGATGCCGGGATTTGTTTCTGGGTTACTGCGCCGGCTACGAAACCGCAACAAGCAAGATCACAAAGAACGACATCGGGCTGGCTTACTACTGTTCCGACGTTGACTTCCACTTCCGATGCACCAACATACCGAGCGAGTACGGACTGTCCGTGTTGTACAAAGGTATATTATCAGAATTCGCGATTGTTCGAGAAAAAATGGCGCGACGCCATTTTTTGCCGAGTAATCTTAAGTTTTTTCCTTTTTGCTTCGGCAATTAATCCTCTTAGGATATTGTTTATTTCACGTCGTAAAGTCGCGTCGTCGACGAGAGAGGCAAATTACTGCGTCTCGCGTGAGTAATGAGAGTAAATGTGAAACTGTTTCAGAGGCGAGTGTAATGAGACTCTGTCGCCCGCTGAGCGTTCAGATAAGCGAAATATGAACGTATAATACAAATCGTTTAATACGCATCGGCGCACATGTCACGGCGACGTTATCAATTTCCTCGGGCGAAGCCCGAGGGAACGGGCGCGATAATTAGTTGTGTTTAGCGCGTAAAGGCTCTCTGACGGCGCCATGTGACACACAGTGACGGCGAAGACCGGACCGCGCAAGCCGCACATCATTATACGTATCCGCGATAATTATTCTACACGCCTCGATTCCGCCGCGCTTCAAAATCGAATTAATGAATAAAATTATTAAACAAACAAATTTTAATTAGTAATAATTTTCTCGTGTAAACGAGAAAAAGCGCCTTTTGCGTTCTTTTTTGAGGATTTTTTCAAGACCAATCTCCTTGTTCGAAACTGACAGTGATTTCTTCCGTAGTAACTCCCAACTTCAACATCGCGGCGAACGGTCTTTACGCGCGACGAGGCGACGTCGAAAAGTGGAGCGTCGGCGCGGGGGCGAAATGCAAGATCAACGACGATTCGATTCTGCGATTCAAGTTCAACACCGATCGCCAGCTGGCCATGAGTCTTTTACAGAAACTGAGCGACGCGGTCACGCTGATACTCTCGTTCAACATCGACTGCGCGAAAATCGCTCGGGGCGGTCACAAAGTCGGATTAGCACTCAACGTCGACGCTTGAGTTGCGTCGGAATTGGCGTATCTCTCACGACAGATTTCTGACATTTGTATCGTGCTGAGTGTATTGTCACGTGGTACCATTGTACGTCGAGAATCCGTACGTGTCGAGAAAAAATTTTACATTGATCGACTGGGAGATGGATTGTGTATTTTTATTTTTATACACAAATTTGTACATTTAAAAAAATACTCATCTATGAATATAATAATTTATAATTTATAAATTAACTTTTCTGTAACTGTGTATATTAAAATTCTGTTTTTTTTAAATGAAAATATAAAATAAACGTGCGTTTTATTGTTTATATTGATTAAACATAAAACTGGAAAATTGAGGAGTGGGGAGGGAGGAGCGCAGTTAAGTTCCACGAGATAATGATATTTCATTTTAAGTCCTGACAGCATGTGAGAATAACAGAACTTACACAATAAATACACATATATATATATATACACATGTGCGACGCGCTTTAACGATTTCCAGATACAAAGATAAATTAACGATGCAGAACAGTCATCTCTTTTTCCCGGTAATCCATTCGTAACGGTCTCGCAACAATTTTCCATTTTCGTGCCGTTTCGCAAATATGTGTGTATTATTCAAATTTCACTGAAACTCGAGAAGAATGACACAGCGATTATATTATGACCGCTTTCATTCAACTCTCACATGCGTAATTTGGTTTGCGCGCGAACCAAATCTCTCCGACGTCACGGAGAAAAGCCTTTCGGCAATAACACCTTTCCAAAGCGCCTGGCCGACAATGGCCAAGGAAATTAACTCAGCCACGTGCGCCATCGATCGTCACATAAGACTCATAGCACGCATTCCGTTTGTTTTCTCACCCACGCACTCGCAAAGTTAATTTAATGCGCAAGATAACTGCAACTAGTTTCGCTTCTAAAAACAGAGCTGTTAAACACGTAAATCTAACTGACTGTAAATTTCGTCACTTCTCGAAATATCGAGATTTCTCTTGTTACGTAGTAAAGGATATATCAGGATTGCAAATGCGCACTTCCTCGCATCGGTTTAATTATACTTCAATTTTCTCATGAGAGATTCAAATCCTTCATCTCGTCAGATTTTTTTAAGGGCTGGTTTTTATTTGAAATCTTTTGAAAGTTTGCCCAACTTTCTTTTTTCTCGCGCTTACCCTGTGACGCGGAACGGCCGGCATGCTGCCTGTTCTGCTGCGATGTTTGGGACGTGCGCCTAAAGTCGCGCCGGATCGGCCGGAAGGACTCGTCGGGCTGTGCCCGCTGGAACTCGCGCCCGCACTCAGGCGCGACGACGACGACATCGCTCCGGGACTTACGGCCGGTGTTCTGACGGGGCTTCTGGGCGACGGCGACAGGTGACCCCAGGGACCCGTCTCGGCCTGAAGAAACCTGCGATGCAACAATAGCAACGTTTGTGTTATTACGCGCGTGCGAATGTTGTCCTCGTAAATCTCAGCGACGTTTCAGTCAAATAATTTACACACGCTCGGCAGATTGATCGTCTTGCGAATGGCGAGCAGATTTCGCTCGAATATAATACGATGATCAATCAATTTTACGAGGAAAACACAAAAACCTGTGCAGGTCCGGTGTGGGCCTGGCGACCGCGATGCTGCAACTTCGGCGCCGCGAGGCGGTCGGTGACTTCGACAGGTCGGTGACTTCGTTGTGACCCTGAGACGTAGACAAGGAAGTTTGACGCAGACGGACCTCCACTTCGCTGAATCGTCGCTGGAACGCTCTTTTACTCCATCGCCGGCGTTTCACGTCCACGCACGTGCTGTCCAGCTTTTTGCAACTGCGGGATTTTAATGCGTGCGATTTTATTGAGAGACCATCAGAAACTCGCGTGAACTACACGAAGTGACTTTGTCAGTGATTTAAATCTCCGTCTTTACGCCTCGCGCGCGCGGTCTATTTTCAGAACGCATTTGGCAAACGTCGCTCTGTGTTTTCATTTCATATTGAACTTCAGAATTAATTCATTAAAAGCTCCCGTAGGAGAATCGCTTCGCGACAAGCTCTAATCTGATTGCGCAAGGGAATCCCGAATAGATGTTCCGAGCTTCTCAATGCGTGTTTGCCACACACCGCAAACTTCAATGTGACACCGGAGTCGGGGATAAGCCTCCAGACTGAGAAATGTAATTTCGAGATAAAGTTATGGGCGAAGAGTTATCGAGCGCATTCTGCGGGAGTGTGTTACCGCGCGCTTTTTGCGATTCGCAACGATTGGAATTTATTCAAATTCCGTGCGCTCCTCCGTTGAAAGAATTGTCTTTTAGAAGTACGCCGATATACACATGTCCAAAAAAGATTTAACTATGGAAATTGTTTTGGTGAAATAAAAATTCTTCCAAATTTTCCAATATTTCATTACATGTCTCTCTTTTCGTTACGGTACATTTACGAAACAACTTATTTACGAGTTCGATATAATCGACGAGTTTGAGAGGATTTCTTCTTCTCGAAGAAAAGGATTTTATTAATTAGATCGATAACTCTCAAATACGTGTTATTCTTTAACAGCCAGCTTAAAATGTTATTAAGGACTCGATGCTCACGGTGTATACGTGGAAATTTATTCTAGAATTCTCTAGAAGAATTCTATCTTCTCTATATCTCTCTATCTATTCTCGATACGTC
>QVOB01007833.1:0-11501 GCA_014839585.1 Pseudomyrmex concolor | reverse complement strand
TTTCCAAAAAGAAATAATTGTTTTTTTTTATTGTTTGCTCGTGCACATAGCACAGAAGAGAGTGGCAACTTGTGTACATAGCACGGAATAGAACGTTGTCCACGTTTGACATAGCGTACGCACCGACAAGTCGCATTCAATCTTGTGAAATAATTTAAATACTCGATTGTTGTAAATTCTATTTCCTTCCTTGAATTGTTTTTTAAGGAAATAAAGAAAATTTTCGTGGAAATAAAGTTAAAAAACTTAGAGGCAAAATTAAATTTTGATCTCAAGGTTTGCAAGTTCTCTTTTTCGATCGTTCTGCGCGCTCTTATTGCAAAAAACATTATGTATGTACGAGCAGATAAAGATAACGATTAGTGAAAGGGGTATCGATTCGATCCTAATTCTCAGGTCAACGAACACATGTCACTCTTTTGCTTTTCAAGGATCTTTCTGGTTCCCTTAATGAAAGAAGAACCGCACCCACGACAAACATTCTTGTAATTGCTCACGTCGCTCCGACCGACATGACGACGTATAACGTGCATACACACCTTCTTGTTGCGAACAACGTTTGCGTTGTGTTTAAGGATAAAGTAACGTTATATCCATAATAGTCCAGGTGGCATTACGCGCATTCTACTCAAAAATAATATTTGTGTCATTACGATATAATATGAATGAGAAAATAATTAGCTGTCGGCTAAAGACTCTTTTTAACACCTTGAAAAATCCAGTTAACATAAGATTTGTCCTGAGAAAATAATCACCTGCAATCTGATGAAAATAAATGCGCATCTATTTTTTTTGTGCGCCCGTAAACTCTCGTTAACTTTTTTTATTTTTAATTTCTGCAATTAAATTAGCTTTCAAGTCAAATTATGACTTCGCTGAAAGTGAGATCAAAATACAGATTTTTTTAAGCTTTTTTATATTCGGTGTTACGATGCGTCACAAATGACATGATAAATAATAACGATGAAATTTCTTTATGGAAGTTTAGGAAACAAAAAACAAAAAAAAGCGTTGCAGAGTAAGTAAACTTTCTTCGAGCGAGACCGAGCGCTTATTTATAAGACGTACACATGCGTCACGTTGGTGACCACCCCCGCTTTGAAAGACAAATTTATTTTGTCTGCTAAGTAAAACAAACATTGTCCAAACGATCACGTTCATCGTAGATTGACTTTTCCACTTGTTGAGTCCCCGCAGCTTTTTCGACGCAACTGACAAACCGAAATAATTAAACAAATCTACTATTCGTCGCGGCAAAAACAGCGGGTGATGATGGTTTGTTATTAGGACACACACGTGTATCTCTTAATTTCAGATTTTCTTGTCGCGAGCGTGATTGTGAAATCCAACAGACATTGTGAGCAAACAGTTTTATTGTGTATCTAGAGCAACGAATTTATTAATGCGTGAGCAGAATGACGAAATCCAAGTAGAAGTACTTTAATAAGTATCTTACTCAAAATATAACTTCCGTTAATAATGAAAAGAAAAAACTTAAGAGTTTTCAGAGAGTTTTACAATTTTTACGAATGCTAATACTTTTTTTTTATTATAAATACGATTAAAAAATTATGTTCAAATTATGTTCGTGTATTCACACAGGTCATTCAAAACAATAATAGTAAACAATATATACACATTTAATGAAAAAAGTAAAAACTTAAAGATAGTAGATAAAACATTGTGAATGTTAAATAAAAACTTGAATAAAATTAAAAAATCTAATAAAGTTTCTTCCTTATCAAATATGTTTCTGCAAAACATTTTTGCAGCTAATAAATATATATATTACAGCATATGCGTGTGTGTGTGTGTGTGTATGTGTGTGTGTGGAATAATTAATGTGGAATAATGTAAATTCGAAATATCTGGAAAAAAATCATATGACCGGCTGAAATAGTGGGGAAGGATTTTCAACGCTCGCGCATGGCCGTAATATTTAAGCGACGTGACGATGAGTTCTGATCGATGTGTCGATCCATATAGTCATTGACGAACAACGACGACTACCGAAGGGACGAGACCACGACATCTCTACATCAAAGAGTGGCACAGTCGCAGATTAGGCTTCTATCGGCGCACACCCTAAGAGGTTGTATCACCAGGTTGTCGAGAACAGCGTGTGTGTGTCTCCTCACATCTAAAAAGAAACTTTTACACTACCATGACCAGCCGCATCTCCATCATCTCCCTCTCAGGAGGTCAGTACGCGATTTTATGCATCTTCAGCAGCGCATTTGATTTTTAATTTACGTATAACTACGGAAATAGTGCGTTTGCATTGCTGTTTTTATTTGGCGAGTAAATTTGATAATCAAACTCGTCTTGCTTCATTGGAATTTTATTTAGCCAATATTTTACAAAAACAGATTTAAGATATTATACAGTGGCAGAAAAAATAGTAAGTAAACTTTTTGAAATATTTTTATAATGCGAGTCTCTTCCAGCGCAAGATTTTTTTCTTACACCAGAGAATCAAAGTTGTGCTTTATTCATTTTTTTGCTTGGTCCGGAATGACAAGATATACGTTTCGTCGAATGATTTACATCTAATTTTGTTAAATTGTTACACAACATTTGTTTTGATCTTATTTCTCGTTTCTGAAAAAAATAGTAAACTAGTTTCTATGTGTTTTAATAACCAGAAAAAAATCAAAAATATAAAGATTCAAAATATAAAAAAAATCAAATTTAAAGAAAATCTGCTTACATACTTTTCGGTAAAAATAACTCATTGGAGGCATTATCGTTATTCCCATCGCGGTATCATCGCGATTTCACACAAAAATATCACTTTCTGTATATAATTGTTAAATTAATTAAGAGAGCAAACTCCAAAATTAACTTCATACGTGAATATATATATATATATATAATGATTGCAATACTTTTACATATAATTAAAAATCGAAAAAAGATTTTTATTTTGTTTGTTGTGCGTGCGTGTGTGTGTGTGTGTGCCATGGATCATTCGAAAGTGTCGCCGTTCAAGCTGTGAATGCAACTGCTGCGCCATCGATTCCGCCAAAATGGCAAAGTGCAATTACGTCTGTAATTATCCCTTAATTCGCCACTTTATGTGTAATCGGTCGATTAAACTCGCGCCGGCGAGGTTCTTTGTCGGACGCACGTGCTTCTTTTTCTTCTTCTTTTTTTTCTCGTGCGGTATGTTACGTCGTTTTTTTATGTTTGCATTTTTTTTGTTTCGTAATAACAACACACAAGTTCTCCATGCGATTTTTGTACTAATTTATGTTACTCATATTCATGCATGAAGTTTCGAATTATTTCAGTAATTGATGTGTTCTTCGAAAAAAAAAATTACCGTGAAATAATTTCAATATGAAAAAAGCGATTTAGTTTTACCATCTTTTTAAAACAAAAGCCGTTATTTAACATTTCGCGAATGTAACAATCTTTCTGGGAAACAACAACAAAACGCGCTCAATTCATTATCACTTACCTATACGAAGCATAAGACAATTATCGAATTGCGGAGCATAGAAAAACACGTGCACAAAAGCGACATTACGTCAATGTGAAGTGTCGTCCTGCCATGCTTATTCGACAATTAAAAAATAACGCTCGCTTTTCTCTCGCAATGCAAAACATTAAAAAAATGGTCTTGTTACAAAATAATATGTGACGAAACAATACATCTCACAATAACGCAACACGAAGCCGAGCAAACTAATGCATATTTATTAATACTTGAAAAAACGCGTTACTTACATACTAAAAAGAACTAAAACCTTGTATTTTATCGTTCTCGAACTTGCATAGCTTTCAAACGTTTATCTGATGTGATCAGGTGATGACTTTGAGTTAGAAACAATCGATAAGTGTAGTAAAAATCCTTGTCGATCCACAAATCGGGCTCAATTAATGAACTATAACAACGAATACGCGCACTTGTGTTAATTCAATGACTTTTATTAATGTCTATTTGCTTGATCCGTGTAAGAAAAGTCAGTCCCATAATGTTCTCGGCGTTTCGTTCCTAAACGCACGTTCCCCGAAAATGTAAAAAATTGCGGCAGAAAGAAACAAGCAAGTCATCGACAAACGTCATTATAAAACGCACGTACAACACACGTGTATGACCACTTTCATAATGCATGTGAAAACGTAATGTAAAACGTAATCACATTTAATATACGTGATGTATCTTTGCGAAATTGTGGCGTTATCTGACACCTTTAAATATACAAGTGCGCTCTTATTTATAAAATATTTTTAAATTGCCTTTATGCTCTTTCCAATTCTCGTCCGAATTCTGTGCAAATCGTGTGCGTGCGTGCACGCGCGATAATGTCGATAATACGATACTTTCGTGACGTTAATTACATCCTAACGCTTCAAACAAGAAAAACTGTCGCGTTATCAAGTCGTGATGCGGCGTTAATTTATTTTTGACTGTTAGAGAAATATTCGCACACATTTACATTGTTTCAAAATGTTTCCTGACAAATAAATTTAAAAGAATTTTTCGTTTTAGAAAAAGAAAAAGAGGCTTGCGATGCAGAACGCGGAGAAGAGATCGCGAACTTCGAAAAAGCCATGGAGATGTGCGGTGAGTTCTCGTTTTGAGAAACGTGCGATCGGCGGGATTGGCAGAAGATCTAGTTTTTCGATTTGACTTATTTGTCATTTGTTTTTTTTTACACAGGAAATGGACGATACCAATACACCTTTTTGCTGGTGTGCGGTATAATATTCATATGCGTCGGTTGCCAATACGGGGCGAACGCGTATATTTTACCGTCAGCTGAATGCGATCTAGACATGAGATCTGAGGAAAAAGGATTCTTGAACGTCGCTTTTCTCATAGGTAACGAAATTAATTAAACACTCAAACAAAGTCGACAATTCACCAGATTTATTCGCTTCACTTAATTTTGTGCAAAAATCAATGTTAAAAATCTGTGTGCATTGTTTTCTTTTAGGATCGGTGGTCAGCGCCCTATTTTGGGGAATCTTCGCGGGTGCGTACGGAAGGAGGAATCTCATACTGATAACTCTCTTCGCTGACAGCATCGTGACGTTGATCACAAGCTTTATGCAAAGCTTCAAGTTGTTCCTAGTTTTCAGAGTCATAAGCGGTTTTTTGTAAGTGCGAATAATTCACACACCATTGCATATTTTTATATAATAGACAGTCTCGCACCATCTTCAATTCTTTTGTCAATTTGTTTAGGATGGGTGGACCCGGTGCCATAGCGTATACGTATCTAGGCGAGTTTCACGCGGAAAATCACAGAGCGAAGAGCATTTGTTTCCTAGGCTTCTTTTTCACTCTCGCCTGGTTGATTTTACCTGGTAATAATTTCATTATAACAGTCTATAAAAAAAAAAAAGTTAGATTGTTCGATTATGTTTCGCAACATTAATATTGCGTAATTTATTGACTTATTCAGGTGTGGCGTGGATTATCATACCGCTGCCGATATCCTTCGAATTCTACGGTATTCATTACAATTCCTGGAGACTGTTTCTTGGCGTTTACAGCGTGCCGCTTTTCATCATAGGCGTGATACTTCTCCAATATCCCGAAAGCCCGAAATTTCTGCTATCTCAAGGCAAGACCGACGAGGCTCTCGCGGTTCTCCAAAATATCTACGCGATAAACACCAGACGCAATAAAAGCGAGTTTCCAGTAAGAAACGAAAAAATATGTTCACTATTTTCGGACTTGAAAATATATAAATTTGTTTATTGATTTGTAATATTGAAGTTTTTTCTTCAATTAACGCGATGTTGTCTATTTTTGTCAGATAAAAGAACTCGTTTCCGAAACCATGTTCGGAAAGGACAAAGCGTCTTTCGCGTTAACGGAATTGCTGAAAAATATTTGGTGGCAAATGCGCACCATCGCATCGCCACCTCATCTAAAGTACGCCATTCTCTTGTGGACGATTTATTTCACGAACATGTTCGGGTATGTTTCTTGATTTTAAGAAGATTGAATAAATACATATATATATATAATTTTTAGTTTATACATATTTTTTATTTATTTTTTTAAATCGCTACGTGTGTGTGTGTTTAGATTCTACGGTTTTACTCTTTGGCAACCGGATCTGTTCAATCGTTTCGAAAATTATCATCAATCGCACCCGAACGCGTCGATGACGGTCTGCGAGGTGATACATTACACACATTCGTTGAATCACACCGTTGTACCGGAAGAACCGTTCCTTCTCTTGGCGAATCGTGCCACCGCAAAGTGCAAACCGCACATGGACGAACAGGTGTTCATTAACTCCATGATCATTAATGCCGTTTGTCTGCTCGGCAATATCCTTTCCGGCTACTTGGCGAACCGGGTTGGTCCTCGAACAATGCCGAGTAAGTGCTGCTTCTCTAACAGTAGAGATACTCTATTTAATTCTATTTAATTGCTATAATGGCAAAACTTGCACGGACTACCTTCTTTTGTGCAAATATAAATTTTTTTTTATTTTAGTAATCACGATGTTCATTGCCGGCATCTCCATCATCGGTATCTACTTTGTGAGGTCCTCGCTGCAACTTCTCATAACGGCGTGCTTCTTCTCTTTGACGATAGCGACGGGAAATTTCGTGATCGCCAGCGTGGTAGTCGACGTTTTTCCCACATACATATCCGCCGTGGCTGTAAGCATGATGGTCTGCTTGGGAAGATTCGGCGCGGTGGTGAGCAATCTGGCGTTCGGCATGCTGCTGGATCTCAGCTGCGAGATTCCGATATTTTTGCTCGCCGGTGTCGCTATATGTGAGTACAGACGACGAGATGTATAATTACAGAACTAATTACAGTCTTCTCGATATTGATTACGAGTTCGAGAAGATTGTAACGATACTTCGCTAAATTGAAATTTCTTTTTCTTACTGAAATTGTGATATTTTTTTGTTGAGAATATTTTTCAATTTAAGAAAAAAACAATTGATCGTTCTTTTTCAGTTGGCGGATTACTATGCTTTCTGATTCCGAGCAAAGAAAAGAAATGAAAATCGTCTTGCGGTAGATCAATATAGACACTAAATTTAAGAAGGAACAAAGTCTCGAATGAGAGTTTCGTATTATTTGTTACATATTCTGTTATTTTTTTATATGTGTGTGATTTGTGTGGAAAAAAAAAAAAAAAAATTGACGTGCCTGATATTATGATATTATGTAATTTTAATAATGTTGTTAGAAAAATGTTACACATATATATATATGTTAATAAATGTTCGTCACATATCGAGATACGTGACGTGCGATGTGGGATATATGGGATATATGTTGGTTGTGATTGATTCAATTAAACAACGCGTGAGATACAAATTTGCAATTTTATATATTTGTTTCTTTTTCTTGTAAAAATGAGTGGAGAGGATTTCTTCGATCTTCGATTACACGATCGTCGCTTGGTAAGCGTGGTTACTTAGAAATCGAATACAATGATATTGAAAATAATATTGTAAGTTCTCGGGAGAGGTATCTCTAATAATATCGCGTTTTGTTACGCTACATATAGTCGCACTTACATTCAATATATATATATCTGCCGTTTTAATTATTATTTATTATTACCAATCGTTATATTATTATTATCATTATTATTAATATTGTTATTATTATTATTATTATTATTACCGTCTCGCTGACGATGTATCATATAATATATATATATATATATATATATATATACATACATATATATATATACATTGTATATGCGTATGCGCACACGCACGTACACATCTTATGTACAATATATACAGCAGAGTTGTTCACTTTCCTTCTCGATTTTTCGTTGTGCACTTCTTATTTCCAATGAAATTATTCCAAAGAAATTAATTTCTTTGGATTTAACAAAATTTGTTAAATCTAAAGAAACCGTTCTCTCTGTGTGTGTGAGGTGTGTATAACATATTTATATTTATACTTTGTTGCGTGTATTGCAACAAAGTCTTATTGCGCGTGATTCAAAAAGGAAGGAATTGGAGATTGCCCGATCGAAGAGCAATCATTATTTAATTCGTGAACGTTACCGGGATAAAGATTTTTATTAAAAACGAAACAACGTCTCTGCTTGTCGTGCGAGTCTAAAGCCCCGCGGTGCTTTTTTCGTGCTCCAATTGCGCTCGCAATTTGAAATCGTCATTTACACGCTCACAAATGCGATTTAGCTCGGGAAAAAGTATTGTGTGCCACAAGCACTCGAATTCGAAAAAATCGTGCGAGTGATCGTTGTACAATCGTATATCTTGTCGCCTCTACATCGACAAATTTCAAAACACAGCGAACGAACGATGCATGTTTGATGGAATTATTAAAATAAAATAATCAAGTAATTACATTCAACATTCTTACACATTCTTGATAAACACTCTCTTTCTCTCTCTCCTTTTTGTATCCTTGTTTCAAAATCCGCGTCTTCGACTTGTCGCTATCATAAAAAGACTTCGTCCTTCGAAGATTATTTTTCTCCATCCGACACAAAAGTGACTAGAAAGATACAAACTGTTTTTTAATCTCTTTTCTTTTTGTCCGAGTTTCGAAATTTGTCGACAAAAATTGCAACGCGCCGACTGCCCCGGCGGAACTGTACTCGAGAGTGTCTCTCTTTCCGATAATTTATACAAGCTTTCCATTACGATCGAAAAGATGCGCGCGATCGAAGAAGAGAAAAACGAATAATGGGAAACGTGTTTCTCTCTATTCTCCGATTATATTGATTTGAACTTTCGGAAAGCGCGATGTCTCATGTGAGAGGTAAGGCACTGTATACATATTTGTTTTTAATTATTACATTCTAACGGGCGTAAAAAAAACGCGCCCTTATAGAACGACTGGCAGGACTCGAAAATTCGTTTAAATATATTGAAAGTTTCTTGTTCTCTTTTGTTTTTTTTTATTTTTTTATCAAAGTTCAAAGTTAATTACGGGTGTATACAAAAAAAAAAAAAAAAAAAAAAAAAAAAAAAAAAAAAAAAAAAAAAAAAAAACGGATACAGAGAGAGAGGAAAGATACGGGCGGCGTATATCCCCGTGATGTTGTTGAAGCAATTAAGAGTATTTATCACACACACAACAATAGTGGTTGCTTTTTTACCGCGTGATAAAAACGCGCTACGTTGTCTCTCGCTCTCTAAACACTAATTTAATGTAACAGTGAACGGCTATGTATATATAAAGGCACTATGTTTCACAGACGTAAAATCCTTATAGGGAAATTAGCTGCCTTCCTTTGTTCGTTCATGCAAAGATTAAATCCTTTGTTCCCTCATTATCGTCTTATTGTCACGTATTTTCGTTTCTTTCTCTCGCGCGCACAAAAATTTCGACACAACGTGATGATCGATTGTTCGAAAGTAAATGAGATTCGCGACTCGAAGGCATCTAATCTCGCTAACGAGGAACTTTCGTATTGCAATTGTCTCTCTCTCCCTCTCTCTCGCTATTGGTAGTATACTATATATGTATATATGGATGTAAAGATTACTTATATCTAGCTTGCGGACACGTGAAGTCGACCGATTGAAAATGGTTTAACAAATAGCAGACGGCTAGAAAATGGTTCTAATTGTAGTCCGGTCGTCGTTAACGTTATTACTCTCGTTATTACTATTACTGGATAATGGCACGTCGCGCCGCTCGGATAAGAACCGGTATCTTCGAACAAGCGGCCAGCTTTTTTTATTATTATTATTTCGCAAGAGCCAATTATTTCTTTTCATTAATCTCGCAACCGGATACACAGCGGCGCAAGAATAAATTATTTCTTTATTGAAGAAGAGCTTCAGTCTTGTGCGCGCGCGCTTCGAGGATGGAAAGCAAATTGTTTTCTCCATTGTAATAAATTTATTAGCAAAAAGAAATTATAATTTTTTAGTCTGAGTATGTTGTGGAATAAAGATATTGAGGAGCAAAAGAAAAATTCTGATTACTTCAGAAGAGTAATAACAATATGTTATGAAAATTGAAGGAGATGTTTTCAAATTTTAGTTCGAAACGTAATAATAATTTTATGAGAGAAGAAGACGAGAGATATATGGTCGCAAGTGCGAGGGACGTGAAAAGGAAAAATAACGCAGAGCAGAACGAGGTAGAATGAAGAAGACAAGTCATGCATTAGATGAATCCATATGTTTCAGTCAAAATGCAAAAACGTTTCACATGCAAAAAAACGAATTGTACACAACAGATGTATTTATATCCTTCTTATTTGAGAAAAAAATTTCGTCTCTCTCTCTACTGTATGTTACAATAGTTCACTTCCGAGTTTCTGTTTAAATGTTTTTTGTTTTCAACTTATAGATTAATGTAAACCCGCATTTGCGATATACAATCCTTACGATGCTACAAAATTCACGAAAAAAAATCTTTTCGATTTTTTCGCACTTCACTTATTGTATTTACACGTGTAGTTTACAAATAAATGTATAGACATTCTTCGCGAAAGAGCAGAAGTCAAAAGAAAAAAACAAAGAATGTCATACATGACAGCGATACAAAAAAAATATGATATTGTAATAATAGTGTGTTCCATTCATGCACGAGAGAATCGTCGATTCAAAAATATAACAGACGGAAATGAAACTTCGCATTCACGAGAGATACAAAAGATTGGCAAGAAACAATCCGTAGAAAGAAATCGCAGCGTTTACTTTATCACTTTCTCTTCTGATGTTATCGAGGTTTATTATTGCAAGTTTCGCTAATAAACTCTTTGTGTTGTGTGTGAACGTCGATCTGCTTTTCGGAATTTTTCTGTTTTCTGAAACTTATTATTGCGGAATTGTTTTTCTTCGAGCTATTAGTTTTCATTGCAACAAAAGAGACGGATTGGATGTATCTCGATCACAACAACGTGTCGGGGGCAGTAAAAGAAACAGACTACGAAAAGCAAGTCGGAATCGTTCAAAGTGAGAATAATCCGTCGGCGAAAAATTTCTCTTCCGCCGTCGTCACAATTGCTTTTGTCGATAATCTGAATCCGATTCTTGCTCTCTTTCAATCTTTCTTTCTCTCCTTCTTCATTTACACGATACGAGTTAGCTACCTATGAACATTTTCTGTATACGCGTGTCTCTCTCTCTTTGTGTGTGTGTATATACATATTTAATATATAACATTCAAGCCGCGCAGCATCACAACGTATCATTCTCGTGGCTCTCAATCTGTTCAATCATTTACTATATAGAGTAACCGGCCACTTTTACGTCGATAAAAGCGGTAGTACGAAAGTAAACTAATGGTCGAAAAGAAAAGAAAAACTTACGGGTCAATCAGTCGATTGTGTATATCTCTGTGTGTGTATGCATGTATATTTAAATGTACGCACGTGAATGAATACGTATGACTGGTACATATTACATCATATTTAATTAAACGCGTTCTGAACACTCTGAGTACGCTCTAATCCTTCTTTTAGATCGATTCGTATCTAAAGAGTATGTAAAAAAAACGTCCGGCGCACATATATAGTATACATATGTATAACTATTTCTCTCTCTCTGTCTCTCTCTCT
>QVOB01007832.1:0-12059 GCA_014839585.1 Pseudomyrmex concolor | reverse complement strand
TGCTACTTGGTTTTACTTAACTGTCAAATGTTTGTGAGTGACACATGTTTAGTGTTGCTACATAAAAACTAAAACTTCTGTGCGATTTGACCAGAAACTGCTGAATAAATGAAAATGGCTCTTTCAAAACATGGCTCTTTCATGCCACTCTTCCCCTACTCGTTTTGTCTGAAAGCTCTATACGTTTTACGATTATGCATCCAAAGCTTTTATGATGCTTCTTATTACAAAAACGTTAAAGTAAAAACGTAAGACAAAGTAAAATACATGTATATAATTCAATTCTCGAAACACATTTTTTTTGTCTTTTAAGTTGTTAGATAAAAGTTAATAGATAAAAAAGTTTCTCACTTGAAATATAATAACAAGATTTTAATAACCAAACTATAATTTATTTATTAGACTATGGTAAAATAATATTTCAATGGTTGTTTTTTTCGACTTCAAACTAAGATCGAAACATACGTGTTAAATTTGTTGTAATTAATTAACTATCATATAATTTTGGTTATTGACTTAATTTTTCCGTTTTGTGTAATATTTCAAGTGCGCAAGTTTATTGTTGAAAATTCTTGAACATTGACGTGCATAAAGACTGCGTTTCGTTTACTGTCAGTATTGAAAACTTATGATTTATATAACATGTATTGTATGTGGATTTTCAGTACTGACAGAATTTACGGAATGCAATCGAAGTGTTCCCACTATTTATTCTCATTGAAGTGATACATCACCGTTACTCGTATGCATATACTCCAGCAATCTCCGATGTCACAAGAGAAGTCAGTCGAAACGATGTTGCATGAATAAACTTTCTTATTGTAGTTGCTAGAGTATTGTGAAATTGTACCTTATCAATCGTGATGTTTTTGTTTCGAGTTTGTCCAACGTAATTCGCTCGATGTGAAAGCTTGAAATGGAAATCTCAAGGACAAAATGTAACGCTGGGGCGCACCATGTGTGTGAAATCGTTCTAGCGAATTGCAATTGAAGATCATATATTGATTTCATTCGAATTTTCCACTATCTCAAGAAAAATAAGAAAATAACTATATTACCTTATGTCTCTCTCTTTCTTTTCTAACGGTTTTTTTATTTATCTTTTTAAGAAAAAGAGCGGAAAAATAGTTTTGCGTAAAACTGTTTCTCTAAAATAGCATAAGAACTTGTTTTTTTTTCAAAGTAAGAGAAATTTTTGTAAATTAGTCTTTTCAAGCGAATCTCATGGAATGATTTTTTATACAAAAACTTTTAATCAAGTTATTTCACTTTCATTGAAATTAGATACAGTTGGTGACAATAATTGATTCATGTTTTGAATAACTTACAAAAAACAACGACTATATTATACTACTCAACTATATAAATATATCACTATTTCGTCTGTTTTACTTTATTTTTCTGAGCACTTGATGCAATAAAAATTGCCAGAAGAAAGCTTAAACTCGTGATAATCCTCGTAAAACTTTCACATTAACTTAAGAAACGTTCATCCAAACATAGTTACATCATCGGCTTCGTGATAACACTAGTAAAAACGCAATAAAAAATCTACGGATGCTATTTTGAGAAATAAATAAATAATATTTGTACTTTTTTTTATCAAAATATATTGTCACACTATTGACACAGAGAAATATATGCCTTTGTTGTAGTGGTTTGAAATCAAAAACAAAAATTGAAACAATAAAAATAGCAAAACACGGACAAGTTGTGTTATTTCCAATAAAAAAAGACTTATTAGTTTCTGCTTCCAAGATGCAAATAGACACAACAAAAGAGAAGAAATCACACATTTCAATATTTATTCGGGAATATTACACATGATATTTGGATCACGAAGACATTAATCGCGGAATCTCGCAATATTGCCGTAACATTCGCGTCATCCTCGGCGAAATCGCGGACTTTATCGATCTGTGTCAAAGGCAAATGAGATATTAAATACGACGGCGTCTCGTCGATGCATCATTATACTTTATTTTTCCCCGTTCGCCCACTTTATGCCTCGTACGACGAGATTGTATCTGGAAAATATTATACGGCCGCAATTTGATTCTACGATACTTTAAAAGTTTAGAGTAAACTTAGTTCTACCTTTTTATTACCTGTCAATGTTTGCTTCTTGTGTTATTTTCAAAATATAAAAAACTCGTTTAAAAAAACTGATCTTGCAACTTTGATATTCAATAAGTACCTGATATTCATCTGAATAACCGAGAAATACCAAGGGAAAATGTGTTATCGATCAAAGTTGTCAATACCGTACCGTAGACTAATCGTAATCGCACAATATGAATAATGGAAGATTTCCGTGATGATTTTCAAAGGTTATAAGCGTTTAAACCTATACTTGAAACTATAATACTATAATAGCTAAGTTAACAACTCGTGTTTTGTTTGAAAAAAATGAAATCAAAGAAAATGGAGGGATGTTTGAAATAAAGTTTGAAAAAAAGGCCTTTCAAAGGCAGCTGTGCATGATGAAATGTTTATGCGAAAAAAAACGAGAACCGTCGGTAAATCGAATGCATATTAATTAGACGGTATTCTTTGATACGATGCTGCATACGCCGTTGTGCTGCGCCTGAAAGTTGTGCAGTAGGTATTTGAAATTCAGCTATTAGAGCTTTGTCGATAGAAAGAACAAAAAAAATTAATTTTGTAATTAAAATTCTTGTATAATTACTTGTATAACACATTATTATTTAAAAGCAAATAAATATCGATACTAGAACAGATTTATAAAAGCAATTAACAAAGATTGTATTATCTTATTTTACGTCTTTTTTTGTATTTACACATTTTCATAAAGCATAAATTTGCAACACCTTTTTTTCCGCGTCAATCGTAATACGATAATTAAATGAAAAATAAAATCCGTATAGTAACGATTTCTATTATCATATCGCAGAGATTCAGCACGTAATGGACGACGTGGTCGCGACGTGTACTTACGTACATTGGGTTTACAGTGAGTAGAAATTTGCGATCAAGCCGCTGATACACTTGCGATTCGTACACACATGTTTCTGACATCGGTAATGTTTCGTGTTTAACTTTTTGAGTAGGTCAATCATTGCGGCATACGATATACTGCTTAATTACCGCAATCAAACTGACTCATATTTGTGCTAATTACTACGTTTCGCGTTATGTTACTTTTACAACAATGCGCCCCTACGAACACGTACGCATGTCGCGAAGTTCCGCACCACAGAGAATTGCTTGACGATAAACGTTTACGAATGTGCGGACAACATTGTTGAACGGTAATGAAAATGTTGTAACTTGACGCTTGGAAACTTGCGGATCGATAACATAAAATAGGCCGCAACACGGTTGCCTTTTGTTTGAAGAACTTTCGCACACGAAAGCGAACGATGCTCTCAGCTGAACATTACTGCAGGAAGGAGGACTAATGTCCTTCTGACTCACTTTTTGACATGATGTTTTATACAGAAAAAATCGGGTTTTATGCAAGGAAAAAATCGAGTTTTCAGTTATAACAAGAAAAGTTTAATTTTGGTGTGTATAATTATATTTGATTTTTTTGGTGATATTTAAAATTAATTAATTAAAGCGTAGTTTTTATCAATTAAAGCGTATATATAAAACAAAATTTTATCTTTCTGTTTAATAACAAATGTGATTTAAACTGCGAAAAATCTCGCAGCGTTTGTCACAGCGCAACACGTCGATTGCAGTTAAGCGAATTAAAATAAATTAAAGCGTAAAGTAAATTTACTTTATCTAGCGGACAGTGTGTCTCGTTGATCGTAAAGCATTGCACCTTTTCACGTTGCAAAGTTAATTGAGTTGTTTGAACCAGAGCACGTTCAACAATTACGACCGATCACCTAGTATTCACTATTAATTTGCGTACTCTTTTGTAGCTAATCCTTCTGTATGTTGTGTATTGGCACATACACGTGTAGTTACATGGCTTAAATGTGTATGGACAAAGCGCATAGGTAGATATCGTTATAGGGAATCTTCTCGTCCGTAAAATTGAGAATTGAAGATCAATACTGTATTTGCTCTGCAATAACTAAACTTTAATTACGAGTATATGCACAAAAAGTTCGACAGAAGCTAAAGTTATTGCGCAAAATTATTTCTATAATAATCGCTCGTGGCAAAATATTTTACGCCGTAAATCCAGAAAGTATCTACGTTTACTGATTTATTTTTGGCCTTACGAAATATTCCTCAATAAATTTTCACCGACGATAAACGCCAGCGAGTTAAATTTATAACGCTTGATATGTCTGCTCCGATATACATTATACGTTTCTGTGTTACAAATACTGTCATCTGAACTAATGTCTAAATTATGGTACATTTTTAATATACATTTTTAATTATGGTACAAACGTTAAGTTAGATTGTATGAAGTTAGGTTAATGTAACGTTTTCATACATATAATTTTTTGACGTAGTACTGACTGATAATTATGTTAAATTAAAAACTTTGTTAGAGTTTACTTTATTTGATAATATTCTTATCACCGATAAAGTAGTCCTGTTAATTTATTTAGAAGAAGAGATTATTATTTATCTCATACCGTATTAACAGTTTAATACGTATGATCACTATAATTGTGATTATTACGGACAATTATATATGTAATGTGTTTCTAATAATTGAAATTTATTGCATGAACGTATCAATAATAGAGACAATAATTGCTCGCCTATGTGTGCTATAACTATAATAACAAAAGTATATTATCATAATCTATTTAAGTTGGTGAAATGAAACATTTGTTTAGCTGTTTGATAATAAAGTACATTTGCCAGATAATTGCGAGACGACGCGCAATGCCTAGAAGCATAGTACATCTATTTTGAATAGATATTATCGTATATACGCATCATTAACTCATATATGAACAAACAAATTAATTTCACAGTACACGAACGTTACGTAGTTTCGTGACTCCAGCACATGCAATCCTTAGTTATAATAATCACGTGTCCGAAGTAGAGTGCAAACGCGCAAGTAGTTTCTGCACGTATGCGGATAGATCTCTCTATGTTTAGTGGCAGAGATTACGCTTGCGTGACGCATTCGCAGCTTATCTCACTCGCAGTAAATTAATTCGTTAACGCTACACTGTGATGCGTGCATCACATCAGAGGTAAACTAAATTAAATTAAGTTGTGAAATAGGTCATGCAGGCGGATTGTGAAAAAAGTGATACAGAATGCGCGGGAAAAAACAAAAGTTTTGCACGAAACTTATCACGAACACATTGTACTTTGATAAATAGTTGATTTCTGTGCAAGTTGATATTTTATAGATTTTTAACATGACATAATTGAACTGTTATTTCTTTCTCTGTAACAGAAATATAAATTTCCTCACTGTTTTTTCCTGAAAAGAATCATTAACAACATAACCGCAATATATACTTATTAAAATTAAATTTTAATTTAGAAAGAAAAAGAATGAAGAGGGAGAAAGGGAGTTTGTCGACGCAAAGTTATAAATATAAATTCACTGAATACAGACACACAAAACGGTTAAGGCACAGCACTCATCTGATTTGTTACAAATGCAGCTGTTTACTATTTGCAGATTATGATACGCCGGTTTGCTAATTTATATGGAAATTTCCAGCCGTCGCCGCCGGATAAAATACGTGTGGTGATACGCATAGTTATCCAGTGTTACAATATCAAATTACTCGCTTCGTGAACGTTGAATTTGCTGTCGCCGGCACAACGATTGCCCATCTGTTGTGCGCGACAGTGCGCACGAATGTGTGATTTAAAGGTAGTTTACCAATCATCGATCGCTTTCATGTAGTAGCAATCGAAATACTAATTGCATTCACTCAACATTTCAATCTCTGTCATTCGTATGTGCATATTGCAAAAATGCGCATGTCAGAAGTGCAATGTCGGTATAAACAAAAATATCATCATTTTAGATGTTTTTCTTACTTTCTACAAGAAAATTAATAAAACATCACAATAATTCAAAATATTATTAACACATACATATTTTTCTATTAGCCGATATTATTAATTGTCTTCTCTTTTTATTTTTGATTGAAAAGTTTTAAAACAATACTTACTGAATCGATAGAGTAACAATGTTAATCTTATTTAAAGGTTGGGATCTCGAAGTAAATTGAAATGAAGAATATCAAACATCCTGGCACAAATTTCATTCTTCTTTTATTAAACATTATTTCTCAGAAAAAAGTGACCGAAGTATTTGAAACTTTATAAAAGTTGAAAGCATGGCGTGGCGAACAATAGCGAGAAGGAGAAAATATGTAGCAAAGTCGGAAGTGCTTAAAACTTTTGGATAAAAAGTTGCTTTTCACAAACGTTCGTATTGTTTGCGAGTTTTGATGTTTTTTCAGTATTGTATTACCGCAGTGATAATATATTTCTAATTAAATAGTTAAATCTGAATAGTAATTTACACACACAAAAAGCAAAATTTAATTATATTGTAAAAAGTGATAATAAACAGAACATTGTGATACCGCAATTAACGAGTTTAGCGTTAATTTGGACGCATAAATATCAAAGAAAATGATTACATCACTTAATTAAAGATCTAAAAAGAGATCTTGCTTCGACTTTCTTATCTCGCCATAACTAATCATGACTTTATCTTTCTCCGTCGGGATTGTATCGATAAGTCAGAGATCAAAGAAAAGACTTGCAAAATTTTTGATAAAAATGGATCCTTTGTAAAATGCAAAGGCCTGTGCAAAGAAATGAAGAAAAAAAAGAAACATTTCGAGACTGAGTAGTAATATTAACTAACGAAAAAAATTGCAAAACCGTCTTAAATAGTTTACGATGAGGGTGTAATTAAACTTGATTATTCTTCTCAGAACAAGAGAGAGAGAAAGGGAGAGAGAGAGAGAAATAGAATTTGCCAAAAGTTATTTTAAAACCAAAAACGCCTACTTTTATGCGATGCTTAAAAATCCTTCAAAGTTAAATTTACGCAAAAATTATTTCAATATTTATAGACTCTCTTGTATTTCCTCGTTTGCTTATTAAGGTATCATGTGAACATGTAGGAATTCGCGCGGAAATAACCGTTTATAGTCATATCGGAGTGTAAAGTAATTCGTGTGGAACAGATTGTCGCAACTTTACAGTCGCATCGACTGTCGCGAATTCCTGTTGAAACGACGGTTGTCGCGCGACGGAAAATAATTACAATCTTACAAAGTGAAGTTTAATGATTTTCAGATGCCGAGTGAATTGCAGCATTCCCGAGATAACATTGTTGCAGGCATCGTTACTTCAAAGGTTTCCCACCATACAAGTCGCAAACTAGAGAAATATGTTCGCATAAAGTGTACATCAAAAAACTATATGTATATCAGAGAGAAGTCTTGACAAACTCTTAAATGCACAAAGAAAACCGTGACTTCTTGCTCGCTGAAGCATTTTTACAAAATAAATAAAACGCCTGAACTATTTTGTTATCAGTCTGTTTATTGAACGATTGCAAACTTTCTCTGAAGGTA
This sequence comes from Pseudomyrmex concolor, assembly GCA_014839585.1. Taxonomy (NCBI): domain Eukaryota; kingdom Metazoa; phylum Arthropoda; class Insecta; order Hymenoptera; family Formicidae; genus Pseudomyrmex; species Pseudomyrmex concolor. The sequence goes on along the minus strand of QVOB01007832.1, from coordinate 4,548 downwards.
CGAAGATAATTTGAGTTTAAAAAGAAAAAAAAATAGCTAAAAGAGTTGATCGTAGAACAACAAAAAACAAGCTAACGAGATTTTCTTCTTCTATATACAGTTATTTGTATCTATACAAATATCTTTACTAATAATACATATCAGAATACAGTTTCGTTATATATTTGGAAAGCATGAAATCACACTTGCGTTTCATATTTGTATCACGACATGCATAATCGTACCACAAAGTTTACCAGAACTTGCTCACGGCGATGATTAAGTCTTCTAGATTTGCACATCGTAGCTCTCGACAAACAGAACGAAGCTAGTAGCAAGGTTGACTACTCATCGTGTTAATTGACACGAAATTACTAGGCGACACAAACGGGAATAACACAGAGCGGGGAATCGAGTAAATTTGAATCCGAGGAATCTGAAATACATATCTTCATGCATTGGAGTTAATAAAGAAAATGAATGAAGATAGACGCGGCAGACAACGGTAAAATGGATTATTAATGAGGAAATGGCACGGAAGTGTCTTTTAAGGGCAAGAAAGGAATTCTCGCTACGGAACGTGAGTCGAAATTGAAAGTTGTATTGGATCACGAAATTTTTTCCCTTCCGTAAAGATTGATTGTGGTAAAGCAACCGACTGTATCTTAAGATGTGGTACAAACGCGAAATAAAAGTACTTCTTTGTGAATGTAAAATTAAGCGATATATCCAACAATATCGAATAAAACGTATATTTTTACCTGAAAAATTCACATTTTTACATTATTTTAAATTTTTTTATATTGAAAGACGCGCAGTAATGTGTATTATTTTGCTGTATTCCATAATAAATAACACAAACATTTTATAGAGATAGACACACATATGAAACGCAATATAACAGTTTAACTCTGCGTTAACGTGAAAATGAGATCACTGGACAATGTAAATGATTTTTCTCTCTCTACGCTCGTTCTCGCGAAAAGATTGTCAAATTATAATTCAGCGCACAAAAAGTATATGAAGTTGAAAGAGAGGGAGGTTTACGTCTACAATTGTTCAAAACACAGCAGCACAAAAAAAACAGGCAATATTTGAAAGAGAAAAGAGAATCTACTTGGCGTTTGATATTTCGATCCTACATTCGATACATTTCCGTTTGATCTCGTTGACCGCAATTGGATTTCCACGAGTTCTCTACGGCGCGGCGAGTCGAATATCCGTTTGTTCGGCATATCCTCCATCACTTTCAATCTCACTTTCCTTCTCTTTTGTTCTTTCTTCCTCGCACACAACAAGGAAATGCATGCTTGATCTAGCAGCTAATCGAGATTAATGGGAATTATAGACGGCAAATGCACATGAGCATCATCAGTGTTGAGATTAATTAATGTTCCCTAGTCGCGTATGACCCTAAAAAAGAAAGAATCGCTTGCAAACAATGTTTTTCTCGGAGCGTTGTAAAAGACATAAAAGGAAATGTGATAATGCATCTTTTATATCTCGCATTTTATTACACATGTAAAAAATGTACCACCTATAATAATACAAAATAAAAATAAATTATATATTAATATACATAAATAAATTTATGAAGATATATATTCAATATTAGTATATATTTATTCAATATATAATATTAGAATAACATTTACTTATAATAGAAAAATATATGGTAAGCTTTCTGATATTGGTATTTTCACATTATTCGATCATTATTGGATCATTATTCGAACTATCTTATAATGTTTCTTCATAAATATCGATTCTTAGGAAAACGTTGATTGTGTGGCTAATGCTACATTTTCTCTATTTAACTTCAAGCAACTCGAGGTTTGTTCTTTCAGAGACATTGAAAGTTGGAATTGAAGAAATCAACTTGCGTAGACTAAACTTGTCAGCAGTTTACAATCAGTTCTTCGCTTGTAAATTTTCTTTTTTTTTTTTGAAGATAGAGATGAGCAAGTTTACATATCGAATATAATGCTTTGATATATGGGTATTTCAACAAATTTAAAACACATTTGGATTAACCGCAGATTTATTTACAAAATTACAAAAATATAAAAATAAACGTAATGCGACAATAGAGTTTAAAAATATATCACAATTTTGTTATTTTTATATTGTGCGATGCTGTAAACGTACACTTTTAAACGATTTTAAACGAAGTAAAATAAATTTAATTTTTAATATTAAACTCTTACTTATTACATTTCTCTTTTAAAAAATAAATATTAATATTGTTAAACGTAGCGTTTGCAGTTAAATTGTAATTAAAAAAATAAAATTAAATAGGAAGTAAATAAATTAATTCGATAAAATAAAAATATATTTGAGTCGATTACTTATTTCAATTATTCCATTTCCGCATTTAAATGTTATTATAACAGACTTGCACGTTTTTTATAATGAATTTCCGAATATTTTGATATTTACTATGCAAATGCAAATAAGCACTAATTAATGTATTCAAATTGCACGTCATAAGAAGAAAACAAAGTTAACCGGTAAAAAGAGCATAAACTACATGAAAATTTGTTGAAAATACGATTCTGGATCGTTTAAAATAGATTCGTCCTCTTTCTTAGTGTGTGTAAATCATGAAATAGATGTTTTCCTTCGTCTCAGACTTCCTGACATGATTAAGTCAGTTCCACTTTCGCAACACCTCTGTCGTCTGTAGCTCAGAAACGCTTCCTTTGGATAGACTTGAATTTCCTAGTCTTTGGAAAAGGTTGTCGCGCAATTCCATCTTAAGATGATAGCGATGATGCAGGTTCATCTCGCTAGTAATTACTTTAATTAAGTCGCTGTCACCGCGAAGAACATAGGCATTTGCCGTTGCTTGAAAAATCAGAACGCTCCTTCTTAAAGAAGAACTTTGACGTTCTTACATTCTTGCGGTTGATCTATCTATCTAAATTGTCAAACTTTGTTATCGTGTTTCTTCTTACAAAATATATCAAACTTCATCAAAACTCTATCATGCGTCTTGTGCTTTACCGCGTTCTGTCCGTGAGGAACATTCCAGGTTTACTAGAATCTACAACGACGGTTTTAGCTGGAAGTTTCAGTGATAACATTTCGCAAAAACTTTTTAATCAATGTGCTTTTGTTTATACAGAAATAAGACATACTTCTTTTACCTGTCTGCGTTGTGTTAGTAAGATACGATAGTTATTTTGGAAATTTATTCTGATTTCTGTTACACTATGTCGTACATTATATTTTATATTGGCTAGAAAAAATTTATTTCTTTATCTCTCACTTAAAAAAAAAAAAAAATATATATATATATATATATATATATCAATGTAATGAGATGTTGCATATCACATATATTTTTACGTGCACGCGAATGTTCTTATCGTATACACGGTTAAAATATGAACATAATCAACTGTTTCATAACATTCGTATACTCTCTGCGAAGTGTTTTCGCATCCTTTGCGCACACACACATTATTATTTTCGTGACGTTAAAAGATGAGAATGCTGAAGTTATTAGCGCGCCATGAAAGAGATCATTTCCGCCTGCGTTTCTATCTTTTCGCGCAATATTCTCTCTCTCTCTCTCTCTCTCTTTCTTTCTCTCTTTGTTTTTCTCTGTCTCTTTTCGTTTTGGTATCATTTCAAAAAGAAAAAATTTCGACACAACAAATCGTTTTTTAATAATTGTCATATGAAATATCACGAATCTGTGGGAACAGTCATTTTCTCGTACTACTTTTTTATTTTTTATTTTTACAAATAAATTTTTTATTTTTATAAGAATAGTAATATTTCACAGTAGATTAACTTATATATACGCATCTCATATATCCGATATTGAATAAATCACATATGGAAATATTCATGTTACATGTGTCACATGTATTCTGCTATTTATGAATGATAAAATACATGATTTTTTTATCTCAATTTTAGTAAAACGGAACTTGTCAGAAATATATGTACATGAAACCGTTAATTGAATAATTCTTTTTTTTTTAATTTAAAATATTGAAGGAAAGTAGAATGAAGTGCGGATCGCAATACATCAAACGATTTCGATAACGAAGTGGTTAATGAACATGTACAACATTCTGTCATTGTCGAAACTGAAGTAATTATTAGTATGGCATGGCTTTGCAAAACTTTCCGAAGTTTGTAAGCAACGACGTTCGTTATGCGAATAGTTTCTCTTTTGAGGTGCACTTCCTACGGAGTTACACAAAAGCATTATTGAAATACGTCTGTTAGCACTTTCATTGTTTAGATGACAGCGACGAAATTCCGAGCAATATATATTTGCCACGCGATTTAAAACTCGAAGACCTGGCGAAAACTGATGAAAAAGTGCGCTGGAATTCCAATTTAACTGTTCCGTCGTCGATTACATTGATTGGTTCTCTCGCTTCGACTGTGTGTCTCCGGGAAATTCAGTCGAAAACTTTTCGGGCCGATTTATCTCGACTCTGTCCTCGCAATTCTCGATCTCTCGTGATGTATCGAATTTATTTCGTTACGAGAAAAAGGAACTTGATGAAAATCACGAAGGGTAAATAAAAAAGAGAGAGTGACATA
>QVOB01007819.1:0-17507 GCA_014839585.1 Pseudomyrmex concolor | reverse complement strand
GTTCGGGTTAAAAAAACTTCTTAAATCAAAAGTACACAAACGTTTCGATTTCCCGGTTAGGATCTTCTTCAGTGTGAATCAGGAAAAAGGTAGGAAATACTCAATAATTTCAACCGCTCATGTTCATGTTGCCGAAGGTAAATTCCGCTAGTCGCGGACTAGACAACAAGTACCGCGCGATCAGAACAACACCCCTCCTGATTCACACTGAAGAAGATCCTAACCGGGAAATCGAAACGTTTGTGTACTTTTGATTTAAGAAGTTTTTTTAACCCGAACATCAGATTTATTCTCGAATTGGCCGTGTCCTTATACTATTTTGTTTTTTCTTTTCAATACAGCCACCAATGGACGACATGCAACTTGGCAACAGAGCGTCTTACTTATGGAGGGCTACCACCCCGTCCAGTAGTTCTAATAAGACAATAAGTTCTAATAAATTCGCATGTTTAGAAAATATGTCTAACTTGGACCAAGATAAAAGGATGCCACCTCTGCCACTTTCAGGGTAAGTTGGATATTTTTTCAACACGTTGCTTTGAGTTATATGTTTTATAACTCAATCGATTTTTTTTTTTTTACGATTGACGAGTAAATGATGATACAATATACAGACTAGAGTTTCTGATATCTTCTTAAACTTCCATGATTTAAACCATATCACTGACATCTTAAATCTCACGTTAAACGTTTAGAGATATATCTCGAACAGTTAGTTGTATATTTCTTTCTATTTTTCAGATCAAGATCAACGGGCCCGAGAGAATGTGGTCGTGACTACAAGTCTTACGGTATGTTCTCTTTCTTTCAATTAAAAATGTGTATGTAATGATGTATTAACTTGAGATCACTTTTTACTCTTTAATTAATAACCACTTAATTTTTTGCAAAAAAAATCGAACTCGTGCTATGAATCAATAATTGCTCTAAGTCTTTTGTCGGATAATTAAGAATATTTTAATGGAACATTTTAATTCTGAAGAAAGAAATTATTCTTTTGACAGATGGTAGAGGTTCTCGTAATGGTACTCATCAGTTGGGAGGTACAGCATCGAGTAGAGAAAGTCACTCGTTATTGGATACCTCACAAAATCGAAACGTGTCGATGCCTCCGCCTGTGATGAAGTCTATCTCGCAGTCTGGCGCAATTAGTCACAAGTCGCCAATGACGGATCAAGAGTTCACGAAAGCATACAACTCGATACTAAAACATTATCTTGAGGAGCCTATTGTTGAGGTAAGTTTCTTCTTAAATAAAAAAAACAAACAAACAAACAAAATAAGGAACAAATATTGCTAGTTTTGAATGCACGTCCCTTAGATCCATCTCTATTACCAAAGGAGATGCTTGAGTCATTGGCGTGCAATAATATGCAATACCTTCTTCGTGGTTTCTCGTGATAATGTTGTATTATGCTATTCACATTTCACCATAAAGAGGACAAAATCTTTAAGAAAAAAGCCAAAATTAGTGAAAAACGCTTGCGCGTTTAGATTTTATATACACATATGTATAATTGTAATATTTCTCTTATATAGAATACTGGGTTGGAAGTTCAACAGAAGTTCGATAATGCGACTTTCGGCAAGTTCACTCGAGAATGCATTAATCATGTTCTCGAAAAATCGCCTACTGAGCGAGAACTGGTCTCAAAACTTCTGTCTCACTTGCTTAGACGAAATATTCTACCTCTGCAGTGTTTCAAGAGCGGGTAAGTTACTTCTTCGTGCGTGCAGCTTTTTCACAAATTATTTTATTTTATTATTACACAAAGAGCAAAACAAAAGTCGATCAAGATATTAGTTGAATGCTTAATGATGATATCAAATCTTATACAGAGGAAAGGATAAAAATCTATCTTTTGTGTTATGATAGCCAAAAGGATTCTGATGCTTTATTTCTGCTATTCGTGTCCTATTAAGTTTTCGCTAAAACTGCTGTGTAAACCACGTATTGTAAATTGCGTTTCAGGTTAGGCGAAGTGTTAGAAATAGTAGACGATTTGGTGATTGATATACCGAAAATTTGGACGTACCTAGCAGAAATTTTGTGTAAGTAATACATATTTGTTTTCTCTCTTTATAAATCAGTCTCAGCTTGAGAAAAAAATATCTTCTATGATGAAGATCAGATATTAAACCATAGAGAAACAATGCTGGTTTTTTAAGCTCAACAGGACTGACGAAATATTGAGTATTGTTCTCGTGCTGTATGTTCCGAAATCGAAATTATTTGTATGTTGATATATTGCAGCACATCCGATAGAAGACGGAGCTATCCCATTGTCCGAAATGAAGAGTATACTTCTAAATTTGAGAAGTCAGGGCTTCGTAGGCAAGTTCATTGGTGAACTTTTGACGAAAGTATCCCGTGATAAAGGACCTAAATGGGTTGCCGATAAATGGGACCAAAGTGGACTGCTCTTGAATAATTTAATAGACACAGAACTCGAAAATGCCGATAAAATTATCAAAGAATATGTGAGTATTTGTAAATGTTTAAACTTTCATAGAATCCCGTCTCGCTACTTGACGAAAGATTGTTTACACAAAAGTTACTGTACATTTGCGTAAATGTAGTAGTTTTCGTCTGATTCTTTTTTTTTTTTTTTTGTTTTTAAATAATATGAGTGTTTCCGCGTTGGTTTTTAGAATCTCGAGTTCCTAACTGGTGACTATAACAGTGCCAAAGCCTTCGCGAGCGAAGAAATCCCATTAGAGAAGATTCAAGAACATTTGACGAAGCTTATGAAGGAAAATACTTCCTTCGATGAGATTTGTAGTTGGATAACTGTAAGTTTATTTCTAAATTGACACAACTGTGCGTCAACTTGTATAATATTTTTGTAGTACTAAATTTTCTGTAACCAATTCGTTGTTCTAGGCAAACGTTGGTGATAGGGACAAAGACCCCAGATTCATAAGACATTTAATGACTGCCATTTTAGAAACTACGTTCGGTATGTATAATAATGCACTTTTTTTTTAAATATTCACGTCTCTTTTAATAAATTCCATACTGAGATAGATCTCTTGTGCGATACTTCTTTTTTTTTTTTTTTTTGTAATAATTCTTGTTATGTTTGCAGAAAAAGTTCATAATACTTGGAAACTAAACTTAGACACTCTTGCAAGTCTTGAGACGTTAATTCAGCGATATGTCGACGCGAATGAATTGCTGGAATTGCAGTGTCTTTACGCAATTCAAAATTACATGACGAAAATCGAGTTTCCACCAGGTAAGAGCACACACTATAAACTATATGCACAAGTAAATTATATATAGGCTTGCTTATATTGTATTTTTATAAAATTTTTGAGACGCGGAAAAAATGAAATGTAACACTTGTAGTATCGTTTTGGTTACAGGTACTCTGATACCTATTATGAATCAGTTATGGATGGACAATATTATATCAAGTGACGCATTTCTAACGTGGAAATCAAAGGTTCCCGAGGCAAAAGAAGACCTCGCTGGTCACAGCATCTCGTTAGTTGCGCTTACATCGTTTTTCACTGACCTTCAAGAACCCGATGATAATTCCAGCGTCGAAGAATTATCAACTAGTGCTAAGCAAGAGGAGTGTTGACGATACTATCAATTACATTATTGTCTATTAAAAAGACTTAACTACGCGTTTCCCCGTTGAAAGAAAAATACAACGCTCGTAATGTGAAATAGCAGTTGTGTTTTTTTTTCTGTCGCAAAAAACAATGGAGAACGCAGAACTCGAAGTGTGAAGAAAAATGAACATTTTTATGACAATGAACTGTGACCGAAAAATGTGTATAAAATATAACCTTTTCACAATTCTCTAAACCAACGAGTAAAGGAAAAGAGTGAAAATGTGAAAAGGAAGAATAAATAAATAACAATTGTATTTCAAAACACGGTATATAAAAAAACAAAAAGTTAAAACTAACTATTATCACAGAAATATACGAAATAATTATATACATAATTTAATAAACAAGGTTAAAGTTTAAATATAAAGGAAAACAATTATGAAAAACCAATTATCGTGTTTATTGTGTAAAATTGTCTCAGCAGCGAAGTAGGTCGAATCGCTCAATAGAAGAAACCGGAATAGTACGCGTCTTTTTTCCATGCTTGGAATCGGGAGGACTCAACGCTACTTCCAATTATTATATATATATTAAATGCTAAATATCACAGAGAATCACAACCGAAGTGCTTGTAACACAATTTAGATTAAAAGAAAAAAAACAAAAAAAAATGCAGATTGGGAGGATATGCAATGTGAAGTAGGTTATAAACTTTTAAGTAAAGATTTAAATTAACTACAGAAAGTAAAAAGGGAATAATATTTTATCCGCCGCCGCGGATAAAATATAACATATGTAAATCAAGTCTGATTAACAGCGACATTGATCTTCCTATTATGTATTGTAACGGATTATATAACAAAATTTAATTTATATCTTTGCAAATAAGAACATGTATTATAAAACAAAAAACAAAAACGGTATTGCCGACACGCAGAGGACGAACAGAAGATGGGAATAGACACGAGGAATATATGTATTACGGAATTAGGATCTGTAATCTAAAACTACGGTCACACATTAGATGAGAGATAAATGGTGTGAATATTAAGGTCCTATTTTTTAACACTAGCTATTTATGATCACAGAAAGGACGAAAATGGAAGAGTGAAAGAAAGAATGCTTGTGTGTATGTATGTATGTACATACAAACAAACACACTAATCTGAATACATGCCTTCGCTTTTCGAGATCGAAGTTTCCAAACTTTTTTAGTTGGACGCTTTATTTCTGGATATTTTCTATATAATCATAAAATCAGTGAATTCCTACCTCCGTTTCCTCGAAAACTATATAATACGATCAGAATGACTAATTATTTCGAAATAAAGCAACTGACTATAGAAATTCGGCAACTCTTAATCTTGAATGTGTCTCGAGGGTATATATGCCACTCAAGTATGTGTGTATGTATGTATGTATATATGTATATGTGTGTGTGGTATGTTACATATGTATGTAAGTACGTATATATGTCGTATGTATGTATGTTCGTTTGGCTGTTGGTATGTATGTGAGAAAGAGAGGAATAAGTAAAACAGAGATAGGAAGAAAAAAAATAGGAGAAGAAGGCGCATTGCGTGGAAACGTTTTTTTTTTGTTTTTTTTTTGTTTTGTTTTTTTTGGATAGAATCATGTGAAGCAAATGCTGTAGCAAATTGTAAAAAATTGTTATAAAAGTACAGCGTGAGCTCACTTAGTTTTGAATATGCTCGTATGGGAGCGATTGAAAATAAGCGCGCGCATTTGTGTGTATGTCTGTGTGTGTGTGTGTGTGTGACCACTTCTGCGAAAGAACATTTTTTTTATGTTTATTTGGTATCTGTTGTGTTAGCGCCGACCACGCAATTACATTTGTTAAGGATATATTAAAAACATTATTAGAAAAACTTAAAACACGCGAGAGGATAGACGCGTATAAAAAACTTTACGAGATATATTCTTGCAAGACTATCGACATATTCTCCTTGCTTCTCCTAAAGTCGTCTATCCACATTTTTTGAAGAAAAAAAAACTTATTAAGTACGGACGACAAACGTTAATTTAATTACAATTACTATAGAACACATCCATATATATATATATATATGTATATACATATATATATTTATATATATATATGTGTATATATATATATAGAAATGTAAATACATATTATAGCATTTAAGTATATATATATATGTACATGAAAGTCGGCAAATTTGTTTCACGATTTTTCTTCTCTCGATTCAGACACACATGTACTTGTTAACTGTTAAAAGATTTCCTACTTTACGCATATCCTTTCCTTTTTTTTTTTTGTGGAAACCTTTTTTTTTTATTGTGGAAATTCTCAGGTTTTTGCTGTCTTTTGTGAAGCTCGTTGCAGACTTTTTTTTTTTAATCGAATTTTTTTTTTTTTTCAAGAGAAGAATACAAGATGTGTGCAAAAACAAAACCAAATCAGTTTTTTACGAACCGTAAATATATCGACAATGTATCAAGCACATTAAACGCTCTTTTGGTCGAGTTTTTCGTTTTCCTTTTTTAGCGATCGATAAAAAAATCGAAGGTACATATATAAGCTATTACATTTATTAAAGAGCTGCTACATACAGTGAAGAAATAGAGAATGAGGTGAACATGCAGATATAGGAAAAAAAAAGAGGGAGAATGTAAGATGCGCGTGAATGCGGGTATGTGTGTGAAGCACTTTACGAACCACAGATTAAAAAAGAAAAAAAAATTACACTAATTTATATATGAATAAAAGTCAAACTGTTGAAAATATAGATAAGTGAATAATGATTAAAAGAAGATTATCATTGTAAATAAAATTGAACAAGACTAAAGGAGTGCTGGACGGATGTTCTTTTTTGGGGGTGGGAGGGGGAGGAAAGTGAAAAAAAGAGAGCTCGCGCTGTCTCTCGCAATGTCGCGTACAGCTTTTTGACGCGACGACACGTCGCGCGCTGACGTTTTCTCTCGCGTATCAACATGCGTGTGTGTATATATATATATATATATATTTTCACAATTTATATATATATATATATATACTGCGTATATTTACGCGTGTGCATATAAAATTATATATATATATATATATATATATATATATATATAAATACATGATATAAACAAAAATTATCGCTGAAAAAAAGAACTCGAAACACGTCGCATAGGTACACACATACACTTCTATGATATAAATCATATCTATTAAAAAAAAATAAAAAAATGGAATTCTATGACAAAAAACGTTGTTGATTATTCTCTCAAGTTTGTTCTCTCGATTTGTCAACGAAAACTTAGACGCGCGTAGTCAGAACCTCCTTCAGAGAAGAATGTGCGTGTATACGCACTCTTTTCTCTTGCTCCTTTCCCTCGCAACTACCAAATTTTTATCCTCGCGCTCGAGACTCAAGTTCATATTCATTTATATTTTTTTATATATATGAAAACAATTGTGTGTGTGTGTGTATGTATATATATATATTTTTCCACATACATTTCACATACTTGTGACTAAAAAAAAGTAATAAAATGCTCACATTTGAGAATTTTATATATCGTATAATTGTTTATCGCAATAATAATAAAAGATAATGAGTTGCGTCTTACATATTTGTCAGCGCGAAATTCGTCGGCGACCGAAGAATAATTTATAATTTCTAAAGAGATGTATCTCTACTGTAAGCCAGAAGATCGTCTGAAATGCGCGGACGTCGCAAACGGACCCTCATCGGCAAATCCTGCGATTTCCTGAGGGACTATCGCGTATTCCTCTACGCTGGTGCACGGTCGACACATGCATTCTAACGGCGCCTTGGTGATCACCTAGCGAACGAAACATATAACTCATTATTACATACAAACTGTTTACAAACACGAATTATCGCTTAACAATTTATACCGTACCGTGCAACAAGGACAAAGTAAAATTAAAAATCGTATTATTTCTTAAATATTTTTATAGTTTCGTAATGGCTAATGAACCATCAATACTATCTTCGTAAGACTATCTTTTAAACTTCTTTTTAGAAAAAAAGCGTGTGAAAAGAAAAAACAGTTTAACTTGCAAAGACTCGTCCGTTTATTCGATTTTAAAGTAAACTGCGTGGTCTTGTCAACACTTGACGCGTTGATTTGTTAGTTTTTCCGGAAGAGCCGCGAGAGGGAACCGCAGGAAGAGAGGAGTAGGGGCCTCCTCTCGGCCATTGCTCGCGGTTCTCAAGGGAAGTAGTGAGAAGATGGAGGTGGTCCTACCTTCTCACCAAGTTAAAAGTTGTGGCTATTTGCCACAGGTGCACGAAAGGGAAGGTCGGGATGTAATGATGGGCTCTTAGGCTGTGTCTTAGGCTTTCCAGGCCTTCTCTCACTGCGTGCTAAAGGACCACCGAGAGGTTTTAGTGGGTTCGAGTCCCACACTACCCTGGCCTTCCCCTGGGGTCAAGGTGTGCGCGGGCATTTCCCCTCGTAAAAAAAAAAAAAAAAATCTGGAAGTCAGCACTTAGGGCTGTTTTACAATTATAGCACTGTTGTTGAGTATCAACAATCTAATGGCGAAGCCAGCTGATTGGTCCAGTGATTAAGATCCGATCATCGGAGTCGACCCTTATTGTGCGTTGACGTACGATTATAAGATTTCATTTAATTACACTGCGTTTTCTTTTTATGTTACGAAGACTTGACTGGACAATCGGATAATCCAATCGAAATCAAAACGCGGCAAGGAAGACGTCTCAAAATTTTGTTTGCACACATGTGCAACAGTCTTTAACCAAGCATTGGCCACGTTCAGCAGACTGAGCAGATCAGTGAACGCTTAGTGATTCTTTAATATGATTGAATCTTGCCTTTAGATCTTTGCTGGATCTAAGTGAAGAAACCAATCATATTGAAGAATCACTAAGCGCTCACTGATCTGCTCAACAGTCTGCTGAACATGGTCAATGACTTCTGCAATCACCATTTTGACATGATCCGATCTCTGATTGGCCGGCGATTCATGCGATTGCCGCGCATGAAAACAACATGGATGTGCGAAACTCGTGGTGCCAGAAGCTTCCCTCTTGAAATTGCTTTCAATCTCGAGTGATCGTTGAAAAGACGAGCAATTATCGCGAGTGACGCGGTCGCAATAAGCGATTATCATACTGATCATATACGGTGATTCGGAAGAGATAGAATCTCTCACCTTGCGGAACTTTTTCTCTCCTGGCTTAGCCCTCGGACAGAACAGAGACACACTAGCCTCTCTTTCACCGCTTTCCTGACAACACATGCAGCTTCTCTCCATATTCCACATCTTGGAACCGGACACCTATACGTGCATATCAACAAGCTGAATAATAACTGTGAATCTTCGTGCGATACATTTGTATTTGTTTTTTCTTTCTCTCTTTTGCACGCACGTACACACGCACTCACACGCATACACACACGTTCTCGTTCGTTGCATAAAAAGAATAACAGAAAAAAAAAAATTACTCATACAAATATTCTCTTAAACTAACTACTTGTTTCTCACCACAGTGTGTCTCTGTATGCATCTTGTACTAAGATTTGATCGTGTAATAATTCTTTGCAAACAAACTTGCATTGTTGCATAGTTTTGGGAATACTTGCGCGGGATATTGTGTTTCAACATATCTCGTGAGTATTTCTTGTAGTATAATATTGTTTGTGTTTTATTTACTTGCGAACGAACTCTTATCAATTAAAACAGTACTGCATACCTGTCAAGTCTATATTTTGTTTGTTTACTAGTAAGATTGTCACTTGAAACAGATTTTGGTGTGTCTAAGGTTTTATTGTGTTCGTAATTTGTATGTTTATATCTTACTTGCAGATAACTGCTGCAACGTCCTCTGCATGCATAACTGGGAATTGGCTTTGGAACGCAACCAGGATACTGAAGAAAGTGTATCACTCTTGTTGTCTGACACTCGTCAACTCCAACTATTGCTTTTACATTCCGACATAACAGGCAGATCAGGAGTCCATTGATTACTGTGCACAGTAAGTAGATACATTTTAATACTTATAATGTTATTTACTTTATGTAGAATATGCAATATTCACAGAAAAAAAAAAAAAAAGAGAAACGACAAAGAAACTTGGTTTCTTTGGTTTATAAATGTGCTCTTAAATACTGGCTTATTCACCAATGTGACAGAAGAGTTTGCTTCTCGAACAGTACATCCTTTCCTTGTTAGCACTTTACTGTGCTTGTAAGTCTCACCTCCTAAGCTTTTATACACCATAGGGGGCTGTATTTTTCCCCTTCTCTCAGCCATTATATTTTATCTGATGATTTCTATCGATACGATATACAAGGAACATGCATAAGGAAAATTTTTCTGACACGATTTCTTTTTATATTTGTAGAACATATAGCTCCTGAATTAGATCTTGCTTTACTACAGCATCTTTTTTATTTATGTTGTGATTGCAAATTTTAATACACACGTAATAAATACTATATAAATTTTTGAATTATATACTTTTTCTTCATTTATCTTTAAAGAATAGTTCTCTTACTTTTGTCATCATTGTGTACATGTCATTGTTTAATAACATTTTTGGAAATTAAAAAATATTTATTCCAAATTATGAATTTTGCAAATATCTTATAGAAGATATGTTGAAATTGTTTATATTATAATATAAATTTAAAATGTTATTCTTTCACTGTTTTAAGATATAATTATGAAAAAAATACTTCTTGAATAAAATTTATATTAACTTTTATAGTTCAGAAATCGTGTGGCAGCAATTTTATTCAATACAATTCTTATAATGTTTTCTTACTGTATAATTATTCATTTAGTTTTTGTAAAACATGATATGCAAATAACTTGCAAAGACAATATCATTTTTTCTGTTTATTATGGCTCAAGTTTGCATAATTTTTTACATTTATATCATTTAACAATCGGAGTTCCATATTAAAAACATATATAAAGTTGATCGTCAGTAATATAAATGGCCAAATGTTAAGATATTTTAGGCACACTTTTAGTTTAAAATAGAATGAGAAAATTAAAGTGCGTTATCTTTTTCGCAAAAGTAGCACTTTTACAAACGATCGAACAATTGGTTAATCAAGCGATTGAACTAATCAAATTCGATCAAACTTAGAAAAACTTTTCCAATAAGTTTTCGGTGAAAATATTTGATACTTCTAGACAGAAAAAATTACCTCATTACAAGCAATTAAAAAATAGTTTTTATAAGTCGTATTATAAAAATATTTATATAATTTTATATTAGATAAAACGCGTGTTACAACATTAGCTATAGTTAGCATTTCTTCAATAATTAGCGTTCGTTGATTTTTTCTTGACATTTTTTGTCTGTAGTTACTTTTTACGTTTAATGTAAATTTTTTATGGCAATATTTTAGAGTCCTACAGTTTGCATTCTTGAAAAAAACAAATTGACAAATCTTTAAAATGTGCCGATCGTTGGTTATTTTACCCTACAAGTACTTGTATATTAATATCTCTGATGACGTAAAGGTTTAAAGCAATTGACCTTTAGAAGTTCTTGCATTTATCACAAGACAAAATGTGTACAACATACACAAGGGGTTAGAAGTAGATCTATTTTATATATTAATGTATCAGAAAAACAAATTTATTTCTTTGTCTTGGTTACATGTTTCTAATTTTTTCTGCATATCACACAAGTAACATAATTCTATTACACAATATATCATAATTTTCAAGATCATATGTAATTTTGTATTCTCCGAATGTCTCGTTGCTCTCTTTTTATCTCCCCGGCTCGCCGCATTTGATGCATTTACATTCGGCGGGTTCTCGTATCTTGATTTCCATGATCTCGTCTTCGATATTTGTCAGTTTTATCCCATCCGCATCGTAGCACTGATTTAGCACAACAAGTCTTTCCTTCATGTAACTCTCGCGACAGCAATAGCACTCCTGTTATAAAAAAAATAAAAAAAAAAAAAATTAATTATATAATCTAATCGAAATAACAATAAGTCTTCTTTTTACATTAAATTACATTACTTACTTTTGAAAATCCGGTAGTGGTGACAACGCTCGGTTGAACTTGCGAATTGCAAAATCCTTCGCATTTCGCGACGGTCACATCGCCGCTACAAGTTCTTCTCAGACGTCCTATCTCGTCGTATTCGTCCTTGGTAATATGTACTTCCAATTGCAGAGTCTCGCAATTCTCATCGTCCATTTCAATTGTTTCGGCATCGCTAACGGCGGCGTGAATCATAAAAATTAACAAAAACTTCAGGACTATTAGCATAATCAATTACGCTTTGTTTATATATGTATCAAGGAAAAAGGAGAGGAAAAAGTCGCTGTAAGTTTTTTGAATAAAATGAAAGAGGAGAAAATCAAACGGATGCTTTTATAGGCAATGTCTCCCGCTTTCTTCAGAGTGTGTAAAAAAAGCCAGGGGTCATAGTGATCCCCTGCTGCCTTGATAAAACCGTTCAACAAGATCTGGAGAGATGGAGCAACAACTCTTGTGTTCTCAGGGTGCTCGAGTTTTTTTCTCGCTCAAGATATTTTTATTTTTTTCGTCATGTCGTAGTTAATGGATTTTTTATGTCTTTTGTCTATGTAGCAAGTGTCTGTGTGGTTTTAGACTGGCTTTGTTTTTTACGTTATATTCTACTGGACAATGTGTTTTTCGAAAATTTCTTGATAGAGTATTTATTTTAATGCACGGTAAAAGTAGTCGCACACATTTACATATCAATGATCACTTCTTGTACATCCTGGACAATTGTCTCTCAAATCATCCTCGTCATCGAATTTCGTTCCGCACCAGATACAATAAAAATATGTCTTTCTTAAATATTGAGTAAGAATGTCAAGTTTCTCGAAATCACTCAGAGATTCATCGTCTTCATCGATATTGTCTACTTGTTGTTCATCGTCAGCTTTGTCGACTGCTTCCTTTTCTTCTTCTTCTTCTTCGTTTCGCGGCCAAAACCATGTTTCTCGAGGCTTTTCGATGCTTTTTTTGGTGTCCAATTCTTGGCACACTTTCTGACTTTTACGTAAATCACTTTTTTGCAACTGCTCAGTTTTTTCTTGTGCCAACCTGCTACGGAAATCCTTTGTGTCCATGTTATCTAATTTCGTATGTGCAGTTTTTGGATTGTGTGATTTTTTTGTTTTGACTATCTTGCCTAAACCTTGTCTGTCTGCTTTTACTTCAACAGAAATTGGTTCAACTATTCCTGATTGAGTCTTGCCTATGCCGTGGCCAGGTTTGTATCCCATCTTCATTAACATTTCAAAACCTAGGAACGAGATGACAAACAGGTTGAAAATTATTTCTCACAATTAAAATCAATTTTTTTAAAATAGATTTATTTTATTAAAGCGATCCTCTCACCTGTTCTCATGTACACACATACATACACACACCCCGAGGCAAATATACAGACCTTTATTTTCACTACTGATGGCAGATGATAAACCTTCTTCTCTTTTTTCCGCTTCAACTACTTTAATCGATTTATTTTGTTCTTTCATTCTTGACTCGGTTTCTGCTTTTCTCTTCATTAATGTAAGTTTTCTTCTTTCGGAATGTTTGTATATCAGACTCGAGGAAACTTGCTTCTCAGAGCTTTGTAGAAATTTATCAGACATGTAATCATCTTCGTCCGACATCTTTTGTGTAAGTTTTATTATTAACAGCTTTTGTAGAAAAACTTGTTGTTTGAGATGCACAAAATTATTATTCACTGAAAACAAAGAGCAATAAGCTATCAAAAGATTCATCAGATTT
Source organism: Pseudomyrmex concolor (assembly GCA_014839585.1). Taxonomy (NCBI): domain Eukaryota; kingdom Metazoa; phylum Arthropoda; class Insecta; order Hymenoptera; family Formicidae; genus Pseudomyrmex; species Pseudomyrmex concolor. The sequence continues at coordinate 4,166 of QVOB01007819.1, read as the reverse complement.
TATCAATAATACACAAGGAACAATTGTTTACTCAAGATACCTCAGAGACTCCTTTAAATCACAAGTTTATATACGTGATGTGATTATTTGTTTCGTGTAAATAATTTATATACGTCAACAAAATTAACTTTATAATGACAATACATTTCACGTGTAAACGTTTGACGCACCGCTTGCGCGTTTTAGGTTAGGGTTAAGGTTATGTGTCTCGCTTTTTCTCATAAGACTGCTATTCTTGTTAAAAACATTCAAGCCTTTTTCCGCATAAACTTTCCGAAGTTAAATATCACGCATATCGAAAGACTTAAGCTCCGTTATTTGAATTAAAAAGTACTCGAGTGATTGCAAAAATTTGGTTTACTTGTTCACGTTCGCAAGTGTGTTCTATTTTTTTATGCAAAATAGAGAGCTACATACGCATACGTTGTACGTACGTGTGTGTATGCAGGTAAGGTAGATATATTTTGCATCGCCCGCGCCCTTGTGGCGCTGGTTGAGAACAGTAGAACGCGGAACTAAAAACGACTTCGGATCGGAGGAACGTGAACCATAAGAACCATTGTATTTTTCACGGGGAGACCGTAAGTCGTGTTCGCGAACAATATTTTTTCCGATTCGATTGCGAAAGTCCAAGGCGCAGATTTCGACCTCGCCCATCGGTGTGACACGTTGTTTCCGCTCGCGCGTCGAAGAGACGGGAGTGTGCGAGCTGGGCTGTTGAAGAAAACGAACGCGGAACTGCACGGACGACGAAATTAGAGCCCGAACCGTGTGATTTATGTGTATGTGTGTGTGTGTGTATATGTGTGTGTGTGCGGGCGCGAAAGAGAGAGACTAAACGACTCTCGTTGAGGGCGACGAAAGAGGATTCTGTCTTACAGCTTTTCAGCTTCCGATCCGTGGAAAATCACCGACTCCGATCGATTCGCGTCTGTGTGTGTGTACATATACGTGTATTCATATATATATATATATGTATGTGCGTGCATGCGTGTGCGTGCGTGCGTGCGCGCGCGCGCGCGCATCGTTTCCTCGGGCTGCTGCTCGGTCTTCCGAGGTCCATAGATATTGAGTGCTGATCGAACGAAGAGAAAGTCATCTCGAACGAAAATAAAGAACTGTGGAAGTGTAAACGGCCGCTAGACGATATATATACGAGATAAAATTATGTCGAGTGCAATGTCGTCACGCCTGATCAAGCTGTGCAGCAGGTCGCAAAAGGTCATTCTGCAATCCTCGTGACCGAGCTTCAAGTCGGAGCGCACGCGTTTTAACTCGAATAGAAGCGAATAGAACGCAACCAAAGGTGGATCGGTGTCACGCCGCCGATAATCTCAGACGTTACATTTCCGGACGACGGTTCCGTTTAAAGAAAAAGACTCGCACGCATTCATATATCCATTCGCATATCGGCTATGGTTGTAGTTAGCTGCAGTGCGTGGGTACAAAATGCCAGTTTGCCCGCTGGACAGAACAACAATTCCAACCTGAATACACAGAACAATACACAAAACAACAATAACAACAACAATAACAACAACGCCAACAACAAAATGACCGCCAAGGGTGTCCTGATCTGTCGGGACAATTCTCATCCTTTTCAGGAGCGTACCTTAACCTTGGAGCAACCAGTGAAGATCGGTCGCTCGGTGGCCAGAGCGAGAGCCGCGCCAAACAACGCAATCTTCGATTGCAAGGTGTTGTCGAGAAATCACGCGCTGTTGTGGTACTCATCCGGCAAGTTTTATCTGCAAGACACGAGCAGCAGCAACGGGACGTTTGTCAACAATCAGAGACTAAGCGCTTCCGGATTGGAATCGACTCCCAAGGAAGTATGTTCCGGGGATATAGTTCAATTCGGAGTGGACGTTGTAGAAAGTACAAAGAAAGTTACTCACGGATGTATAGTGGCAACGTTAAAGTTATATCTGCCAGATGGGAAGGAAGCCAAAGCCAGTCTAAGCACCTCCGTCAGCTCGCCCGCCGGGAACGTGTCTCTGGAAGATCTTTACAAACTCAATCAAGTGATGCAAGAAGCTTCGAGGCGAGAGAAAGCTTTGTACAATAAACTGGGTTATTTACAGCAATTAGTGGAAAACACACGAAAAGCTGCTAATCAGTCGTGGAAAGCGCTGATCACGGAGGACCGTTTGTTGTCGTGGGTGGTGACAGTCGAGAACCAATTGGCGGTCTACTCGAAGAATTACACGGAAGACAAGATAAGAAACGAACTAGCAAAGCTTCAAGATGAGAAGGCGCAGTATCAGAACGCAGCCAAGGAGGCGTTGCAGAAGATTTTACAGGAAAAACTGGAGGTTACTCAGAAGCTGGTGCAGCTCGAGGGACGTCTGAACGAAACTGAGGAGGAGTGCCAGAGTTTGCACAACGTAGCTAAGTACACTCAGACAGAACTTCAGGAACTCAGCGCGAAGTACACCGAGGCGCAGAAGAAGCTTCAAGAGATTACCAACAAGCTTGCGGAGAGCGAGGAGAAGATGAAAGACACGTTGCTCAGTGCGGAACAGGAGAAACGCGATCTCGCAAAACGGCTGGAAGATCAATCGAGAATTGAAAAGAATCTACGGGCGAGATTGCGCGATTCCAAGTTGGATTCCGTGAATATTTATAAACAGATTACCGCTTTGAGAAATTACGCGCAAACTCTGCAGGACATGAATCTGAAGCTTGAGGTGGGTGAGCATTTGGATTCGAAAGGCGGTGAAAATCCGATCGAGGCGATAAACACCATTCTCAACACGATGAACTCTATTCACGTCGACAACATCGACGTGGACAGCGAGATTAATTTCTATCCATCCAAGAACGAGCAGGATAATCAGATCAATTCGCCGGACGTCGATTTGAAGCAACTCAAATCTCCGAGTTCCGAATCGTCATTCACCAAAGATCAGCTGGACGACATGCAGATTAACGTGGACGACGGTCTTACGGAATACATACTGCCACCGCCGTCGCGATCATCGTCTAGAAGAACTTTAGTTAACGGAAACTTGACTAACTTGGACAACAGCGACACGAACGCAGACTCGGACACGAGCTCGGAAGCAACCGACGACGTGTGCAGTATGAGCGAAAACAGCGAGGAATCGGTTGTAGAAACGAAGAAAGAAGAATTGGATATAGCGGAAGAAGTGTCCAAGCGATTATCGACTTCTTATAAGATGGAGGGAATACTATGGAGTCCGAAAATGATAGCACCGCATTACGATCCGTCGGAGCAAATTGCCAAAGACGATAACATCCCGAAGATATCAAAGGAAGAAGTGACCAAGCGATTGTCCGTTCTTTGTAAAAAGATGCGACAGAGTGAAGAACTGTCACAAGCGCGTTGCGATACGGCGGAGCAAATTGCCAAAGACGATAACGTTCCGAAGATATCAACGGAAGAAGCTATTTACGCTTTAGACAACACTGCCGTCGTCGATACGACGACGATAGACAATTCTGACATGGGTGAGCGTCGAGAGGAAGTCACGCACGGAAGTCGCACCGCGCCGTCAAGCGAAGGCGAGGAACGGATCGAGAGAGATTACGTCAACACCTTGAAACCCATTATCAAGAACGACACGATGCAACAAGCTCTCAACTCGAGGGATTACATGTTGCAGACGTTTGTCGGATCTCTGGACTCGTTGCAGGGCGAGGATGGTCTGGAGGCGCGGCAGATAGTCAATAGGGAACTGGAGGAACTGAAGAACTGGATGATTCGCGAACCAAACGAGGTCGTCATCAACAGGCTCAAGGAATTGTATTATCGCGCGAAGAACGAGGTGCAGCGTATGCAGGAAGTCAACGAGGAACTGGTGATCGTGAAGGAGAAGTACAACGCGTTCGTTGAGGAGAAAGCGGAGCTGTCGAAAAAATACATGACGCTGAAAGCACAGTGCGGCGATTTGCTGAGCGCGACTTACAACGTGCCGATACATTACGTCGCCCCGATCGCGATCATGCTCGTGTGGATGTTGCTGGAGAAGATATTCTAATGCGATATTCTCTTCTAACGACACACTTCTTTCTATTTGTACATATACAACACATATATACGCAATTGTTTTATTTCATTTAATTCGTTCGTTCTTCTTTTGTTTGTAAATGTAATCGGATAAAAGTGAAATTTTTACAAAAAAAAAAAAAAAAAAAAAAAA